>JAHWXV010692060.1:0-14224 GCA_024586415.1 Phrixothrix hirtus | reverse complement strand
TGTTTAACAATGTGAAGTTTGCACTGGAAACATCAGCTGGTGCCTAGCAACAATCAGTGTTACCAAGGCCAGCAATATAAATAGCAGCCCTCGTATTAAATGATTGTCTTTTAATTTTTGCGGTCGAAAATCAATCACGATAACGAGGAAATACTTGGATAATCGTAGACTTACCTTTTTTGCTGGCTGCGGCTGACTTCTCAAATGTGTTGAGTTTTTACACTTACCATCCACTAAAATCTTGAATGTAACAATCTAAATGTTGATTCTTCCGGCTATAGTTTATTGAGCTTCGTTACTAAATTATTGCACTGTAACTAGCGCGACTGCAGCGGTTTCTGATAGCTCAGGAAAAAGCGTTATTTTCTTGGTGTGCAGGGTTTTTATAAGTTTATTGTCTTGGCTTGATCAATGATGCTTCTTGATTTTTGAATTCCAGCCAGTGAGTTTGAACCTGGTTTCAGTTAGTAAACAATTCTCACAAATCACACTAAATTATACGAGATCGTCCAGAAAGTAAACAACGTTTACGCATCGCACACGGCGACGAACCTCATCGTCGCGATTGAATGTGTTTCAGGCAGTTCGGGACCCCCCTTCAGTGTGAGACGAGTTTTATTGAGGCGAGGTCACGCTTGTGTGCTTTGTGATCATTCAAATTTGAAGTACGTAGTGTTATTTGCTTTCTGGCTTCACAAAATGCTCGGCTTATCGAAATTTATAGGAAAATTAAGCAAGTTTGTGGCTAAAATTTAATAAACGAGGCTTTGGTAAGGAAATTGTGCATAATTTTTAACCAAGGAAGAACCACTGTGCCCGATGAAGAGCGGAGTGGAAGACCACTACTCATTACTGACGAATTAAAAGTGAAAGTTGAAGAAAAATTTCAGGAAAACTAGCGTTTCACTTTGAGGGTATTACACGAATCTTTTTTACAAATTTTATGAGCACTGCTATATGAAATAGTGACAGAATACTTGGGCTACAAAAAAATTTTGCTCGTTGGGTGCCTAAAGTGTTGATGGATGTCCACAAAACAAATTTTTGACTCAATACGAGAACGACGGTGAAGAATTTCTTTACCGCATTGTAACGGGGGTTAAAACTTGGGTTTCTTACAAAACGCCGGAACTTTAATCTGTGGAATGGCATCACTCGAACTCACCCTCAAGACCTACAAAAGAAAAATCAAATTTGGTAACCAGAAAATTGATGGCAACGGTTTTTTGGGACCGAAAGTGTTTAATCCACTTGGAATTAATGCCAAGAGGTGAAACGATAAACTCAGAGGCCTACATTGAAAGTCTGAAACGCTTTCGGCGCGCAATTCAAAACAAAAGGTGCGGAATGTTGTCGTCAAAGGTGGTTTTGATCTACGACATAGCTCGACCTCACACCAGTGCATAAACACAGGAAGAACCTCAAATAATTAGGTGAGAAATCTTCTGGCGTCCCCCTTATAGCCCTGGGCTGGAACCAAGTAATTTCTATTTGTTTCCAAAATTGAAAGAGTTTTTAGGCACAAAAAGTTTGATAACGACGAAGACATCAAAGAAACAGTAACATCATGACTCCGATTTTTCACGACTGAAGAATACAATATCAGTATCGAAAAACTAGTTACATGATACAACAAGTACCTTGGTAGCTACGGCGATTACATCGAAAAATAGATAAAGGTGCTGTAATGTTGTAAATAACGTTTTGTGATGATATCGTTTGTTTTTTCTTAGTTATAGCAAAATGTTCTTTACTTTCTAGACGAGCCTTGTATAAACGTTTGCCAAATATTAAATTTTAACTTGGTGCTTATTTGCGGCAAATTTGATAAGATTCCGCACTTATTTTAAATTCTACATTTTATTGAAATGTTCATGTATTTCATACGACCGCGTTATTAAATTATGACGACTTAGTCTAGAATTTGTTGAAACTAACTGTTTTACATTTATGTTAAATCACATTATTTATGTTTAAAAAATGTATATATATTTTATTCTTAGATTTATTGTTGCGAATCAGTAAAGTTTTATTCGTGGCATTAACAGCCTGTTTAAGTTTATCCCACTGCTTACAAAATCACCACAATTTTCTTCGCCTCGAACTGTGATATGGCAGGTTCCTTTATAAGTTTAAAAATAGTTTATTGTGTAATATCTGGTTTATGGAGTAATATAGCATTCGTATTTCAATTTTGCAGAAGAAAATCTCATATGATAGGAGGTATGCCATTTAAAATGTTTAGTTATTCCTTTTTCCAAGAAAATATTTGTTGCCAGATTTGAGCAATTGCAGTTATTCATTTATTTAAAATTGAACAAAAGAGCATTTGAGAGATGGTTATGATGATGTTTAAGAACAATTTTACCCAATCTCATTCTCCCGTGATAACATAGAATTTTTGTTATCCAGACCACTAGGTGTTATGAAAATTTTCACATGAAGGAAAATATTTAAAAATCAAAGGTGATGTTACCTCCAGTGACATATTTTAAATAATACAAAATATGATCCTTGTAGGTTAATATAACTATAAAGAACTTTGTCTTAATATTTTGAAATTTGAAGAAAACAGGCGTGGCAGTGATTTATTGATACCCTATATAGATTGATATGAAATACGATATACAAAACTGTTAAAAATACGTTAAATACTTTTAATAACAATATAATTGATATAAATTTCTTCAGGATAGTTGCCGTTTTAATAACGAAACATGAAGGAAATACAGATTCTACATTTCCTTCATGTTTCGTCTTCGGCAGACATGTTGGTTCCATCAATTAGTAACGATTATTATATAATTTCACTCCAGTTTATCAATACGCTGGACACCATGATGTCTACAATTACATTTAAATTCGTTCATTTTTGTATTTACAAAATAAAATGTAATTGCACGAGCTTCATTGCTTCATCATGTTAATTAATTTAATAATGGTTTGAATCAATTTATCTTAGTTTTACTTTTTTTTGGCGTAAGTACTTATATTCTTTATAATTCATAATATTGTCATTCTTTCTTTTTTACAGTTACTTAAAAAATTGTTTTTTTCTTTTTCAAAACTTAAATTGTCAACCTATTGATAAAAACTCCTGTGTGAGTCGAAACGTCTAATTTTTTACATTTTTACATTATATCAATCAATTTATTAAACATCTTTTCGAAGACATTTTGTTGTTTCGATTACTTTTTAATAATTAAAATGGCAACTATCCTGAAGGAATTTATATCAATTATATTATTGACTGCCGAAAGTAATAATACATCCTACAACTTGAATAACAATAGCTTCCTGAAATATTTCTCACAATTAGTATGGTAACCATTGTACATCGAAGACTCACAAATATTATTCTGCCCAGTAATGTGTCAATAGTAGCTTATATATCCTACAAGGAACCTTTTGAACCTTTTAAAATTTATAATTAACTAAGAAATATTTCAAATTCATTTTTTATGTAGAGCAAAATTATTTTACTCAAAAAACGTCGTCATTTGGTATACCTGTTTATAGTATTGACAAAATAGTTAGCATCAATGAAAACTGTTAGAGAGGGACAATTCTCAACTTTCTGTTAGTCGAATTTCATCGCCTACATCGTTACAATATCGATTCTATTAAGGTGGAGTTGTAGTGTAATAAAGATGCCCACCACTCAAAGTTATAATTAATGATGTTATAAATGCGTTCAACTTTTAAACCATTCTTTGCAAAACGACTAAGTATTATACATTAATTTTCTAATTAACATACGTAATTGAAGAGTTAAGGTAGACTAGGTAAGAGTTCGCTTGCTTTATGCATGACATTTAGAAAGTAAATGAGACCCTTCAAAATATTGATTTAGGAAGACAGATTTTTAGGTACAAAAAGTTTTTAAAAAGTTATTTAGGCGTATTTTGTTTTCAGAAATAAATTTTAAATTTCTTCTGTAATTTATTTAGCACCAATAATCCTCTAAGCTGGATTAATTTATAAAACTTTATGTTTTACATTAGACAGGAGCTGTATAATAATTAAAGAAATTTTAAAAGCATATTATCAAGGAAAATTTAATTTCTTGCTCAGTATTAGATACATTTACTTAATTTTCTGCAATCGTATTTGAATATGTAAAATAAGTTAGTAAGCGTCTTAATTTAAAAAATATTTTAAAACGAAATGGTTCTGGAGAATAAATTAAATTAATTTCTAGCTTTCGGCATTACAACCACATTTTACATTTACACCAAGTTTGATATAGGCGTGTTATTTTAGGGTCAGAAAATAGAATTAATACATTTTGCTGGAGGTGTACATGACATTAGGGTTGTTTTTATTACGCCTCTTTCGGTAGGATGCGTTTATAATATACATAAGTTAATAAAAATAGCAGGAAGTTTTTACCTGAAATGTTATTATTTGTGGTAAATTTATTATTCAGGTAATACAAATAAAGTCCAAAATTTGTTAAGTTAATCTAATGTATGCTTATACGCTTAATGTTTACACAAGCTGCAGGGTTCGAGTTAAATAATAAACCATAATATAAGTTAATCCTTTAGACACGACCTAAAACTTTAGTTGTTTTCATAATTGAGTAATACCTGACCAACCAACTGTTAAATATCAGAGTTAAATCTACTTAAAATAAATTGAACCTCTTTATATTACCAGGTAGCTGTGATATAATATTATTACAACTGTTTCTAAGTATATATGATCCATAAGTATTTTGCTGAATATTAGATACTTCTGAACAAGTTAACTCTCATCCACAGAGAAACAATTTATATTACAATAAACAGTAACAACCAATTAAAAATACTTATAAATAAGCTATGAGATTATATTAGTTAGTTTGCCCCTTTTAAAACAATACAGTGGTAGAAGGTGATGTTTACATTTCTGTGTCCTTTTCTCTTGCTAACGTTAAGTATATATTAAAATGCATTTATGCAAAGGATATAATCGATAAACTCTATAAAAATTTTATTCCTTAAATTTTACATTTAATTTATATTAGATGCGCAGCTTTCAAGATTCCATTAACTTTGAATAATGCATTAATACTATTATAAGGTACAGTTTTGTAAAATTTAAAAGCCATAGCATTTTTCTACTACGGCTATTAAGCATGCCATTAAAATTTACTTCCAAACTAAACAATAAAAAATGAAAATAAAATGATAAATTAACAACTCTTCAGAAATACTAATTTTAGCTGCGTAGCATTTTACAGCGCCTAATATAAATATTCATTTTTACTTGCTCCAATTTGTAATGGAGTAGTGTTATCTTTTATCTTGTTTTAGTAGAAACCATAAATCAAGTACCTGCTGCTTTTTACCGGTTAAGTGCAGTAAATGTCATGTAAAATGGTTAGACTGAAGGAATAATTATTCTTTAGTAGTACTTAATATATGATAATGCACGAGGGAGCTGAAGGTGCGACATAAAATGCATGCTTTAATAAGTATCACACTAATAAGCGATTTATATATTTTATACTTATATATTCATTAAACGTATTTTATTTGGCAGGTTATATATTTGACGATTTTGCAATGTTATAAATCATTTTAATTTATAGGATATTGTTAACTATTAGCACACATGTGCACCGTTTCCTACTATTTATGGTATTTAAAAGTTCTTGAATTTTGATTAAACTAGGAAACGTATCCAGTACAACTAAATGTAAACCACAAATTTTGATTTGTAGGAATTAATGAAAGCCAGTTGTGACAGCTGCTTCATAAAAAATCGCTCTATTACATAAAAAATAAAACAAAACTTTAATATTCGTTAAAACAATCGAAAATTACACAAGTTACTAATTTTAAATCCACTATTGTCGACTATATCGAGTTTTATCGAAATAGAGCACTTGAACTTAATAATCGAAGATTGAAACAAATTGTTGATTCGCTTCCATTTATTAAGTTTTGTTGAAATAGTTGAAAATAAATATATGATTTATGAACTCTACTGGAAAATCCTTTATTATGCAAATTTGATGAATAATGTAGTTTAACTGCTCGAAACTACACGTTAAAATAATGACACTTCTTATTCTTTATACACACATTACGAGTTCAAACCTCACTTCCTTCTGTTTTTCGTGTAGAGAAGGAATACTTACAAATTCCAATGATCTCTTACAATCAACCAGATAATCGAATTTATTTTTTGTATTTATACCTGCCTTGCAATTATTGTCGAATTATCTTGTTCAAGCGCTTGTTGCATTACTTTTATTTTTTCTTATTTTATCGGTTGTTACTGCTGAATTGAGCTTTTAAACTTGTACTTCATACATACATTATGCCACTTTGTTTTTTAAAGATTTTGTTCTGTTTATCGTTTTTATATATCTAGCACATCGGGTGTATGCATACTAGGAGCGATTATCGTCGTATAGATTAATAATACGAAGTGATTAGAGGTGCAGATTGTTGATGACGGATTTCAGGCTGAGTAAGGGCGATTCAGTTTTGATTTATAAGTTGTCGCAAAGATTGATCCATGGAACAGTAAACAAAAGAAAAAGCGCCGATGGAACTAAGTACACAAAGGAACAAACATTTTGTAAAGTAATCGATGACTACCATTATGTGATGAGTAAGGTAAATGGGGTATAATGTTCATGGCGATCATAAAACCTCAGGGTTTCTTCTGCTGGAGTTTCTGATCGGTAGAAACTTTATAACGATTAACGTAAAGGGAAACATGCGATTAAAGATTTGGTTATAAGATTTCTAAGAAATTGAGTAGAAAATTTTAAAGAGGCTAACATCTGTAACACAAAGAAATTTGTGCAAAATATCAGAATGTTCTACTTTTAAGATGACATCTTCCCACTGTTCAGTATCATCTCTAATGCTCGGATAGGAACACGAAAAATTTTTAAACAAGGGTTATTCAAAATAAACCATTTAGTATACTTAAATGGGGATAACCAAACTTGGTTCATCAGTTTCAAATACCAGAAACCGTCAGTAGAAAATATAGCGACAATAGAAGGAGACCAGACGATATTACTGACGAATTATACCGTAATTGAATTCAAAATGGGTACCGAACGAGAAATCATATCCGCTGTAACATGATCCTTTCTTTTTCTATAAACGACCTCAACCAAATTGCAACAATTTCCCAGCCCAACGCGCAAGATATCTATAAGAGTCTTTTAAATGATGAATCACAATAGGCGAATAGTGGTCGGTACACCTTGTGACATGCGTTTCTTCGATATAGGACCTTAATTTCTCAATGACAATTTTTCTCATTCATCGTAAAGTTACGTTCATTATTGACGAGTCAACGACTAAGTTTACATATTATGTCTTTAATCTTTTCGTTTAAAACAATACCAATTGCATTGAAAGATTAACTACTGAAGCAGAAACGAAATGTGTTTTAATTTCGTTCAAATCTGTTTGTATCTTAAAGCTGTAAAGGAGAGAACATGATTTAAAAGTGGACAATGAAACAAGCCTGTGCCGAAAATGTAACAAACTTCTGGGACAAACGTAGGAATGCGTATCAGAAAAATACTTGAAACTTTACCAGGGACATCTATAAAACCTCTGAATTAACAACACACCCTAAATTCGTTAACTCTGGTTTACAAAAATGTCTTAGAAAAATAGCTGAACCCTGGTAACTCGAAAAAGTAACCAAATGGGAGGCTCTATTACGTCGCTTAAATATATTTTAACGTGTGTTTTTTTGAAATGCCAATATTTCTATAGAAAATTGCAGGTCATATTCAAGTACGAATGAATAGATAAAAATTTGTTTCTAACTAGCGAAGGGTGGGTTTGGAAAAATCGCCCACAGCTCAATGCTCAATAAAATAAAACCAGTTATGGCTATAATAATTAACATTTGTAACAACCACGTATCAATCATAGTTAACATTTCTAACAAAACAAATTGGAGGCAAAACCAATTGACAGAAAGAAAGTGTAGCCATCTTTGGCAGTAGGCGAAATTGGGGATATAAAAGGTTTACCAAAGGTGAGTGCTGTTGGTCTAAAAACAGAAATAATTAAATGAATTTTACGTATACAGGGTGCTAAATAACATTTAAATATTTAACGGTAATCTAGTATGGGCCCGTTTAATGAACATGGGTCCACAAATCAACCGTTTTCGAGATAAGGGTGATTTTCGTTTTTGTAAATTTAGTTTAGCGTTTATCGCTACATAACGCGATTATCACAGAGGATGTTCGATATGTGCTCCTTCCCTTTCGACACACAATCTGAGATTGGATGTTTGGTTTATGCAAAATGGGGCACCGCTGTATTTTACGCTTGCTGTTAGGGAGCACCAGAACTAAACATTTTGTAGGAACGTTTAGGTCTAGGGGGTCCCATTCCATGGCCTACTAGATCTCCCGATCTAACTATCTTAGATTTTTTATTTGGAGTTACTTGAAAAGTTTAGGGTACGCAACACCTTTAAATAATTTTGCTGAGTTACAACAGCGAATTAGATAATGTTGTCAAACAATTCGAGCACAACCGGCTTTTTGGAAAGGATGCGGAATTTCTTCTTGGGAAGATGTAGATCCTATGTCAAAATGGAAGGAGGACCTATCGAACATCTTCTGTGATATTCTTGTTCTGTAGCGCTAAATACAAAAAACTATAAAAAAAATCTGATGTGAGACAACACACTACTTTCTCTTTCGCACATAGATATGGAAATATTGTCCACAAATGATTAAATTATTATTTACGTTTATTTTGGAAACGATAATTGTAACGAACACTCATCCAAGTTACTGGACACGCAAAACCCTGCTTAACCTCAGAGCTTGACCCTGATAACTCGCTTCCACGTATTTTTTCAGGAAAAGGTCTAAGTTCACGGAAAAGGATGTCAACGACATAAGAACCGTCTTTTTCAAGAAAATCGCAAAAACTTCAAAATGGCAAGAACAAAGTGGCACTTGTGGTCATTAGATTTTAACTAAATTCTAGACGTCTCATTTGCAGAAGATAAAAAACTTAGATATAGAATTTAAAAAAATCGTTGTAGCCGATTTCGAGATTTTCTCGAAAATCTAAAAAACGACTATAGTAAAGTTGCAGTTCTGGTCATTAGATTTTAACTAAATTCTAGACGTCTTATTTGCAGAAGATAAAATACTTAAATATAAAATTTTAAAATAATCGTTAAAGCCGATTTCTAGAAAATGCCGAAAAAACCAAGAATTGACAAGAATAAAGTGGTACTTCTGGTTATTGGATTCTAATGAAATTGTTGCAGTCGCATGCGAGGATGGATACAAACTTAAATATAAAATTATGTTTATCTACGATTTTTTTTGGAGATATCCTGTTCAATATTTAAAAACATGATTTTTGGACCCAGAGGATCCGAAAACGTATATTTCCACTAAAATTTTGACATCAAAAATTTTGGATGAAAACAATACTTTTGCTATACTATATTTCATATAAGTAAGAGAAGGTGATTACAAAAACAAAAATCGCTCTTATCTCGAAAACGACTGATTTGCGGACTTATGTTCATTAAACGTTTTTATTTGTTTTCGGTCGTACTGTACACTTCTTAAATATTTGAACGTTTTGTTGTAATACCCGATATAAGTGAGAAAAAAGTACGAGTATAAGCAAGTATCTGACAAATAACAATCTATAATAAAACTACTAGAGAAATGTAGATAGGCAGCAAAAAGAGGCTTATAGGTTAAAACTACACGAAATTCAATTCTATAATGTTAGTAAATAATCATGTGAGTCTTCAGCATGGATTTGTTGTTCGTTTTGTTTTGTTAATGTAACTTTTATCACGAAAATCTTGCGAAGTTCTGTCAACTGAATGATCTAAAGTGGTGACATTGTTGAACAGATGGCCAGTTTTTGAAAAGCGTGGAGAGAGCACCACTTTTTATTTCTTTTTGATGTCATTCTGATGCTGAGATTTGCGTTTTTTTAACAATTGGTTAGTCTGTCTGAATAATAAGCTATTACAGTGGGAGCCATCAATTTTGTATACAGACGAGACTTGAATGGATGGGCTGATACGTCTTTCAACATAGAAGATAGAATTTTGTATATTTAATATTGGAATACACTTTTTTTAGATCATCTAGTTTAAGACTATTGATTATTTCGAAAATAATGTTTTCAATGTAACGAATTTTTAATAGTGCATTGAAAGCGTTATTCTCTGCCAATGGTTTTGCGCCCAATTTATCTGTTTTAGGTTACAAATTTTAGTCATAATTGCCATGTGGTAGTTTTCTACCATTTTACTGTTGTAAATGTTAATTATTAAAACCAAAAATATTTTTGTTTTATTGACCATTTAACTGTGTTGATGAAAATGATTTTTTCAAATTTACTTTTCGATAGTATCTCTCTTGAATATGACCTGAAACTTTCGGTTGAAAATGTGATTTTTAATTAATAGACGTTAAAATATGTTTAAACAACTTTAATTACAACTTTCCCATTTGGTTACTTTTTTGAGGTCTAATTGGGTTCAATTGTTTTTATAGTTTAAGCTTTAACCGACAGAAATTACACTTGCGTGTAGTAAGAGCGAGCTCTTCATTCGATAAGCAGCATAAAACCTTAATTAAAACTTCTAATCTCATCCAAATAACGAAGACACGAGGTTCTAAACATTGTCAACTTTCTAGGGCATCGTATACGAGAAAAAGAATTCCTTTAAACTGGCATAAACTGCCATACGGGGCAGTGAAAGTTATACGTACATTGTTTAGAATGCTATTTTAACTAAGACGGTCTAAAACAGAAGATGCACGGTAAATGATAGCAATCTGTTAAAGACAACATCAAAAACGGCACGGCCCACCTTTCTAACTAAGAGGATGGGATAACATAAAGAGCTATTAGATTTTTCGATAACAACAAGATTAAACATTTTAATGCTGGCAAAAAAGGATAATATTTTCTTTAATTGGTGATGATGAAGCCTCGATGTTCATAAAATTTATTCGCATTAGAAACAAACTGTTTGTTAAGTATTTCTAATTTAGGTGGTTGTTTAAAGCAAATATGGATAAGGGGTTGCAAATTGCAGTAAATGAAGAAATATCTAAAAGTCTGGGTTTCGAAGAATTAAACTCAGGTTTAAATATATCAGAGAACCAATTTCAATAGCCTTCTAAAAATTTATTCCTAAAATATAAATATACGGTATATCATGGACAACTTTGCTACACAAAGTCAAAGAAAATGACACATGTCTAACGTAGCTAAAATATTCTCATCAGGAATACAACAATAACTATATCTTTTTTAATTTGGTTTTAAATTTAACTTGATAATCAGTATAGAAATCAAGTAATGGGATAATGATAACACCTAGAATGTCATTTATAACATAAAGGCGGCGATGGTCATCAATAGATTATCCAAAGACGTAGTTCAGAACGACAATGTTTAGCGTGCATTTTTTTGACGCGAATAAGTCCGAGTTGGACATGAGGAGTGGACATAAAAAATATGTTAGAGAAAAGCAACCTTTTGTTGCCTTCGCAATCCATTTTCTGGATTCTGCTTTTGGAAACGTTTAGAACAATAACTGTTGTCCTTTTTACCTCACCGCATGCAATGAATGCGGTTTTACAAATGCGATTTTACAAATCGTGACCATAGGCCTAGAGTCTCACCCTGTACTACAACAAGGGTTCAATAATACAAATGGAGATCTATTGATTGAGTATCTATAATGAATTTTCAAAACAATTTGGTGTAGTTGTCATCATCATTTCTATATTTTATCAAATATTACTGATGGCTCACCTTTCTACAGAAACTTTCTATTTTGGGCGAACTTGTATAATTATACTAAAAGTAGTTAAATTTTGGTATTTATTTATTTTTAATTTCAACGTTAAGTAGTTTGTATATTAATTAGGTTATGAGCTCAGGGGAAATCTGCATTGAACTTGAACAGTTTTTATAATTAGAAACACGCAATGAGTTTTATGAAAATATTTTCTAACGATTTGCTTATTAAAAATTAGTATCTAATGGACGGATATTAATTAAAAATAGTGTGTAATATTAAGCTAATACGGAGTTCTCAAAATCAAACCAAAATCTTGCAGTGCGAATTCGGAAGATCTTATAAGAAATTAGCTAAAAAGCAACAATAAAGCTAGATCAGACATCCTTTTAGCCATTTTACGGTTGCAAATTACACAATTGAACGTTGGTGATACGTCAAATAGAATTAGCGAAAAACTAATTACTAATTATCAATGAAAAGGCGATGCAAAGCAATGTTCCCAGAATGGCATGTACTAGAAAAAATAGGCTAAGATTCCGACATTTAGATGTATATGAACAAAATCCTCAATTCAGTTATTAAGATACATATCAGAAGTGGCACTGGAAATCAAGCCCAATTTATTGGCTATAACTTTGGACTCTTTCGTTGTTGAATACTTACGTGACAAATTACTAACCCCGATTTTCCCTTGAAATAAAATTATTGAAGAAAGGGACGTGTGAAAAAAACGAGATACGTAGGTCGACGTTGTAGGAAACGTATATGAGTAAGTAAGACTAAAACCGATAAAAAATGATATAGCTTCAAACTTTCGTTGTAATAATAATAAAAAAATATTTAAATAATGCCATCACAAATGTCGAAAACTTTGCCAAAACCCGATAGTTCTAAATAAAAATAATGACCAACAACGTGGTGTATAAAATACTGAAAATGTTAGCTTTTGTGTCATTGAAACTTTTAAGGTAAATCATAGTGATAACGTTACACTTGATGTTTAGATATTGGCGGGATATTTCATTTTTGTAACACACTTTAAAGATTTGCGAAGCCGAAAACAAAAATTTAAATATATTAAAACGCGTCTACTGAACTTTTAGCTAGCGGATAGAATCATTAAAAAGCTAATAGATACAATAAAATTGAAAATATTTAATTGAAGAATACTTTACATAATGTAAAACAGTGTAAAACATAATGTAAAACAATAATTCTATGGTGCTCTGCTTTGATAGTGGAGAAATATTTAGATGACAGAATTCATTGCACCAAAAGGATCTTCAGATACACAACGTGCTAATCCATACGGTGATTGTTAAGCGGTTCATAGTCTCGAGAATATTCCTTGAAGGACTATGAATGTATTATACACTGCATAAGATGAGGTCAGGTTTTATTTCACTATCAAGAGAAATATGAGAGTTCCAACACAACAAACAGCTTTGAGTTTGTTGAAGAATTGAACTAAATCACCAACCGCAAGCAAGAATCCCCCAAGGTCGTCTAATGTAGAAAAGGTTAAAGAGGCAATACTAGTTACACGCTATCGGCTCAATCGCACTAGCAATGTTGACATGTTGGTTGGCAAGCTGCTGTTTTATCAAGATGATGCTAGAGGTAGCTCAATAGTGATATTACATCGATATGAAATCACTCCCAATAGCTTTCTCATCCCAGAAATGCGTAAGCGCTGTTTTGGTAGGTGTCAATTAAGGTTTCAACCGAATTCTGCCACAGAGCATCCATAGGGGAATCACTGAGGACTCTTCATCTCAGGATTTCAGGAGCTTATCTTGTAAGGGCAAGGTTACATGGTTTTCATGTTCGCAAAATTTATTTGCTTTCGGAATATCTAAGACAGCTATAATTAATACAATGACTTGGTATCGCACATTTGAAGTGTGGAGGGAATTCATATGAATGTAATACAGCAAATTTCACTGAAGAAGCTGCAGAAGTCCATGAATGATGTAAAGCGACGTAACCTTATTCTTAAAGTATAACCATAATAATGTATGATTTTGTATGCAGTTCACCGCATCTATGTGTTTAAGTCACGCTGATTCAAAGTGCAAGCTTTTATATTTTTACCTATTAAGTTAAGTTATTAAAAATTTTTTTGTGAGAAGCCTTAAAATTGTGCATTTGATTTTCTCCGATGTGTGCCGAATTAATTTTAAAATTCGTGCCGTTTAGGAGGAATCTTCTTTTTTATTTTATTTATATAAAATCCTCCTAATGTAAACAACAGATGGCGCCACCATTAATTTTCGAAAACACTCATGCAGGTTTATGTGTTATAAAGGCAGCATGCATTTTGAACTAGTGTGCCATCGTGTTCCATTGTGTGATTGGATAGTGCTCTTCGAGTTATTATCTCATCAATTATGGATATTGTCAAGCCGCCGAAACTAGTAATGTCAAATACTGA
>JAHWXV010692059.1:0-17016 GCA_024586415.1 Phrixothrix hirtus | reverse complement strand
GTCAAAAAAAGGCATATAAGTGCATATTTTAAAGGCAAATAAGGCATATATATGCGCATATTTTGGCTGCATTTAAATGCATATATTCCGCCCCCTAGTTTTACCAATGCAATTCTTTTTTAAAATGTCTAAGCATACATGTTTAAAATTAAAGAATTTATTGATGTAATTTCCGTTTCTATTTTACGTTCGGTTGAACGAGAACTAACCTCAAGTTATTTTTTTAAATGTAACATACAAATAAAAAACTACATTACGAAAAATATCAACATCAAGGGTTAACATTAAATCGCACGTTAACAAAAAAACTAAAATAACAATTATTATGTAACACAAAATCAAAATAACCCTAATTACAGAGTTAAGTAGGTAGAATAATAAAAAACAAACAAATAGAATTATTTAAAAGTTAATTAGTGTGGTGTAATTAGATTATTTAAACTGAATTGAAGTAAAGGCTCTTAAACTAAGTGAAGCAAATAGAATACAAGTTCTAATGACGCACGAGTATAATTTTCCAGCAACGGTCGTATGAGGAAGTTTGTATTCTGGTTAATAATGGGCACCTAGAACAAGAAATTAGTAAATCTACAGTATGTAGAACAATTGAACGATATGAAGTAAACCGTCATCTTAAAGATATGCCGAGAACAGGGCGACTTAAATCAGCCACTGACGACGATAATAAGTTGAATGTGTTACTAGCGATAAAGGAAAATCCTAAAGTTTCCTCAAATCAACTAGCAATAGATCTTGGCATTTCTCAAAGGTTTGTTATGAATATTTTGAAATCGGCGAATTTGAAACTTTCAAAGTCATTTCGTTCATGAGTATGTTGAAGATAACCCAAATCACAAACTGCAGTTTCGTGAATCTCTCGCCAATCCTAACTTGATTACCAGTATTGTATTTTCAGATGAAGCTATGATCCGTCTCAATAGTCAAGAGATAACCCGCATTAAACACGAGACGTTCATACTCAGGATCCTCAAAAAGTCAATGTATGGGCCGGTATTGTTAGTAACCAAATAATCGGACCATTTCTTATAGATGGAAATTTAAATCATGGGAGTTATCTGAATTTATGAAGATATAAAATTATTTTAGCTATTGCGACTCTGTTTCAAAATGCAATTCATCCGTAACACCAGTTGAAAATGTCTGTTTCCAATAAGATATACCACCGCGGCATTTTGCATTAGATGTCCGGAACTATTGGCTGAAATATTTCCTGCAAGACGAGTCGGACGAAGGGAAGTTATCGAATGGACTGCTTGTTCTCCCTACTTGACGCCACTATACTTCTTTTGTGGATGTACTTGAAATGTAAAGTTTACAAGAACAGACCAGGAAATCTAGAAGAATTGCGATATCGCAAAACAAAAGAGATGCTCCAAATTCCTCCACAAGTTGTTCAAAATACTGTAGGAAATTTCAATAATCCCTTAGGCCATTGTCAGTTTGTAAATATAGAACATTTCGAACATCTATGAAATTAAAATTTCGTTTAGAACTGTCTTGATTTTGTGCTACAAAATAATTTCCATTTTATTTATTTTATTACTAACGTTCGATTCAAATAAAACCCTTGATGTTGATATTTCTTATGTAGTTTTTTAATCTGCATCCAGAATTGACCAAAATACATTTTTTTAGCCAAAGTTGTTATTTTAATCTAATTTATAATTTAGGGTAGGGCAGTGTTAAACAAGTTTCTTTTCAATGATTTAAATTTTTAATTATAAATAATCATTTGTCCCTATATTTATTCTCATGTGTATTTGTTTTTAGTAATTTTTTACTTTCTCTTGCCCTATATGACATATAGGTAAAAGAGAAAGTATTGTTTTCGACCAAAATTTTCGATGTCGAAATTTGTACATAATTTAATTCGTATAAAATTTTTGCTTTCGTTTAACGCGTCCTTTATTTGCTTGTATAACTGTTGTATAGCATATGATAATTATAACCAAATTAAGTTTCCCTCCAATTCTACGTGTTAAAACATTATTGAACAGTTCGATTTAAATTGTCGAGTTAAAATTTGTTTGTCGCATTAAACGATTCAATTGTGTCGTTTGCCGTTATCACGAATACAACTTCCTTAAACAGTGCAAATCCGCTTATCGAATAAAACGGGTAAATTCTATACACATTTCGTTGTTCTAATTAATGAAACTTGGGAATGGTTATTATTGAAAATATAGCATTTCGTCGCTACAATTATCGTATTGTTTAATTTCGCTTGTTGTATTTATAAATTCATTACTAAATAAACCGCAAGTGTAAAATCTATTCTCCTTGTCCCTTATTTATATATACGATCCCCACGTGTCTACTCGTTCTTAAGCAATATATTTTTACATCACCTATATATTTGGTAAGTACAAAAACTTATTTTGTCTATGCATTTTGATTTATTTAAACGTATTTAATTACATGACCAATGCATTTTTATTTATTTATTTTACTTGATATGTTCTGCATTGATTTACCCATATTTTTTAATTACGTGATAGGTTTAAACTTAATTTAATTTTAATTGTATGTGATTTTATTGCACATCCGCTTGTCTCTTCTACTATGTATCAGTTCCTTACAGTTCACTTTCAAATTGACTTCAAATTTCAATTTCGTAACATAAGCGTTTACTAAAATAATTAATTCTTGCTTAAACATTAAATTATATTTGTCATAATACATAAAGTGGTGTATTAAAACACGATATCTAAAATATTTTTGTAATTTGTTAAAAACTTTATTACTTATTTATATTTGTTTTGGTTAATAAATTTTAAATATGTATTTTGAACATTTGGCGTATTTGGTTGTATTTAGTATGAAATAAATTCACAAATAATGAACTCATTAATTTATATTTATTTTGTGACAAAAATTACAAGTTATTATGTTATAATTTAATATTTATGAAGTATTTAACGATTCACAGATCACAGTTAATTTATTTATAGGGCTATTTATTTTCACAGTCGTTACACTCGAATGTTAATTTCAAAATTAAGTAACTAACTTAACGAATCTAATTTATACACCAAATTGTAATCTTGAAAACACTCCGGAAAATTCTAGAATTCGAGGTAGAGACTTGACTCATCATGAAATTTTCCATTATGCAGGCCACACGTACAATATGTGCCTCATTAATGGAAATAATATTTATTCAAATATTCATTATATTCCATATTTTATTTCATAATGTTTAATATTTATTGAAAATATTACATACTAATTAATAAATGCGCATTTATCAATGACAGCAATGATAATAGTTTTCATTGAAATATTAAATATTTTTGAATTTAAAATAAGGTTGCTTTTAATTGACGTTTTAAGCGTTTTTAGTTAAATTAGAAAATTGTATTATTTATTCATTAGCTCTTTTTGAATTCAGTCATACGACATTTATCCACTCTTTTATGCTCTAATTAGTTAAGTTAGAGTATCAACGCCACGATTTACTTGTAAGGCTTTTCATTATTCAGCGCTTCTTCTACTTAACCTTTCCTTTATTTTAGAAAAATAGAGAAATCGCATGGCGACTAATGAAATTATGTAATATATTGTTTGATTAAAAAGACCTAGCATGGGATAAAATCAATGAGTTAATGTGTTACTGTATAATTTTCAGTCGCTGATTTCCCAAAACTGAAGCTGTTTACTCCTTCACAAATTTCGATCTTCTCAAAAATTTTTAGATAGTATCTGAATTTGTGAAGTGTATTTGCAGTGAATAATATCTGGGCGATTAATAAAACCCAAAGAAATATTTCCAACATTGCTTCGACTTTAACCTTTCTTCTTGTGGAAGTTTCCATTAAAATTACTGAATTTTCATTCCACGTCATAGACTGTAACGTGTTCACATCTATGTAATTTAACCTTATTAGTCATTATTATTCTCTTTGTTTGACATAAAATTATTTTATGTTACCATGTATAACTTTTATTCCAATTGATAGTCACAATATTCCTATCAACTTTGATTAAAATATCTATAATAGTTTATACTCGGTGAATTATTATACCTATATAATTGAAATTGCATATTACTAAATTATAGTATATTTTTCCTTTGAAATAAATTTTTCTCAAACGTTATAAACAACAAGCAAGAATTCCGAATGCCAAGATAGCGTATTTTTAGGCCAGACCTGAATATAAGGTTACGGGCGAGGTGGAAAGAGGAGTCTACTCTTAGGTCTAAACCTGTGCGTATCACAACGCTTCCAAATTTCAATTACTATGTTTCTTTTAATTATCTTCGTCATGATATGTAGAGTCTAGACTAGGTTGGTTCCTAAATTCATTTTTTTCGTTTTATTGCTTTGGTAAAAGTGAGTCTAAATTTTAATTCTTTTTATTTTTGAAACGCAGCAGATCTTTCTGGTGGAGGGGGGGGGCAGTTTAAGTGAACCCATTGAGTTCCGAAGGTAATTTCATCAGCTCTAATTAACTTCAGAATTAACCAGGATTGGTGAGTTGCTTCTTGAATAATTATTGTCCACATATAAAATTAATTGTGGTATTAAATTGCCTCTACGATCTATAAAAGCGTTTGTGCTTGTCTATAGGTGTTATCGTAACGTTACCAGTCATGTTAATTGAATATATGTTATGTTTATCTTGGTGGCTTATATTACCATCACCGTCATCGTACAATCATTATTATATTACGCATATTTTATCTGGTAGCATTTATTTATTTTTGCAGCACGCACCAAAATCCTGTTACTTGAATTTCAAAAAAATCTCTACCACTTCGGAGCTCATACTGACACTGCTGAATTAAGAATTTAAAGACCGTAATCTTTCGATCAAAATTGAATTTTTTTCTTAATTGGGTTTTACTTTCAAAGTTATTTGATCATTTCATAACTACCTTAAAAATAACGTATCACTTCGTAACTTAAATCAATTAACCATCTATGTTAAATAGTCAATTGTTTACTAATTGTTTAGTAATTGTCCTGATAACAAATAAATTGTGTCCAGGTTTAGCTGCCTGTTATTTACCACATGGCCTCCTTTTTGATTATTCAAGGAAGACGTTTTGTCTTAAATACTTATACAAAATAGTTATGCCTTAAAATTTCAGCTTGGAAACTAGATTTACCTGCAACCTTTGCATTCAGCTTCCACTACCGTAACATCTGGGAAGTGGCTTTTCTCCAGTTTAACCTTACCACAACAATTGTGGATGCCCTTTGCTTAACGTCGGATTATCCCGAATTTATTCGTTGCTGTTTAATAACAATTTAAAATTCATAAAGTTACAATATACTTAATTTTGATATTAATTCATGTAGATGTAGATAACTAATCGTCTTCAACGATTGCTTTAGAAATAAAGCTTTAACTAATGTATACTGTGATAAGATTATTTATTTCTTTTTCCGTTAATTAAAGGATGAATTGTTATCGGTGTTTAATTTATTTGAAAATAAAAGCAGACTTCGAATTTCATAGAACGGATAATTTACAGGTGCCTTGCTAATTCAGTTTCAATTTATCTAACATCAATTAAATACTAGCGCCCACTTTGCAACGTCACCTGCAAGATTTGCCATTATTTAGTTATATTGGCTCACACCTAAGGATTTTGGGCTGTAGTTTACCTTACCCAATTTCCTTTACCATCCTATTTTGAGACTAGGGTTGCAAGACGTAGGTTTGTAGGAAAATCAAAGTGGTTATTGTCTATATCTTGACTAAATTTCAGTTGAAAACTCTTTTGCTAGTGCGTTGACGGTGGTATGAAAAATTTTGCTGCCATACGACTCATCTCGGGGTCTTACATTGAAATTTGCTAACTAAAAATATTTGAAATGTCAAAGTTTCAACTAATGTATGGTCAAATGATAAAAATTTCGTTGATTGATATGCGTAGATGTTCCACATTTTCACACATTTTTGTTGGCTATCGTTAATGTATTTTTCGCTTATATATTCAGCCATAAATGGTTTCTTAACCATTTTCATGATTTCTTTACACAAATGCTAAGCTTTTGGCAAAATTTGATGATTTGTCATCGTGAAGATCTCCACATTTCATTGCTATGAAGTAATCTGTCAAGGAGATAGTGTCATTGTGCAGATAAACATCGCTCTAGACTAATATTCTCACTTAAGAGCTTAAGCTAAAAATCGAAATTTGTTTATAAATCTGTTGTTTAATCTGTTTAAAGCAGTACATGGGACACGTAGAAAATACTAAAAAAATAATATACAGAGTAGTTTTAAAATACTTTCAGGTGCTTGAATCCCTACGACCTTCATAAAAAATGATAAAAATTGGATCTTTTATGTTTAGGCAGAATAGAATTTAGAAAAATTGGGTTACAAATACTGGTATTGCAATTAGTGCATGCTATTACCGTAAACGCTCTCGAGCAGCCAATGTCACGAATGCAAATGCTGCAAATCGTTGGATCAGAAGGTACAATGCTGCTTCAGCAACGTTCACTAACATTTTGAATATTTACTTTATGTAAAATCTAAACTTCAATTATTTACAAATTAGGGTAGATTTACATTTGTCAAAGACATCAAGCAGTAACAAACGCAAACGACGGTTTTGTATCTTCAGAATTTGCAATAAATGTATAATATACATAAATATGTTTTATGAAAGAACATTGAGGTTCGGTAGGTAGTTAAAATAGATGTTCCGTTTATATTTTTCTTACAAATCTATTAAGTAATAATACACATTACAAAGTACCTACATTAAATTTGCCATCGGAAGAGTAACTAATGGATTTTAAGATTGCACTAGCACGTATATTATCATTGTAATATGAATACGCCCAATTTCTCATTATATTATTGTAATATAAATTATTTAATCCTATTAACGTAACACACAAGACGAAATTAAGCCATTTAGCCTAGGTCAATTGGTAATGATTAAAAGGCAATTGCTAAAATGCAATACGTGTTTATCGTTCTGGGTTTTGAATTACAGTATTAATACTATTTTGTTATATCTAAAGAAATTAATGTGATACTATGGAAATTGTTCTCAAAATGTGAACATTACACTCTTATTTTCTAAAAACGGGTACTGTAAGATTTATGAAAACAAATAGCTTTTATTTTACTTTAACTATTTATTCTGAAGGTATTTTAAAGCAATCCTGTATGTGATGATTACTTATTGTGAGGAAGCAAATTATAGATAACAAATTATAAATAAAAGGAATTAGATATATTTTATTGGCATTTCAGTCATTAAAAATTGATTGTAGTTAATGACAATCTACAGCTGGCTTTTTATTGTGATGAGCTTTTATTACTCTACAATTTATAAGTGCATGAGATTGCATGTAAGCAAATTATATATTAATTAATAATAATCAATACTTAATTTTACATTTTAAAAATATGTATACGTAATTAAAATGTTTTACTTTACAATATCCAATTTAAATATTACGATTTAGTAATGATTGCCCGCAATAAAATGAATAACTTTTTTCGTAAAATTTTTTACACTGTCTTTAATTTTTTTAGATGTATTTCGTAAAATCATCCTTATTGCTTATTTTAAATATATCATATATGTAATTATTGCTGACACATAAACTCTAGCTATTAAAATTGATATATAATACGTTATAAACGTTAAGAATAGTATAAAATTCATCAATTTGAGGCGTCGTGTTATAATGCGAATTGAGAAAAAGCTATTTAAAATGACTGCCTAAGAAATAATGATCATAAATGTCAATGCATGATGAGCAATTGAAGTTTTAAACAGATATAAATCATTATCTTAATAGATCATAAAAGATTTCTTTGTATTGGTATATTATCTACACTTAAACTCCTAGTAATATTTAATACATACTATTGTTTTTATTTATCGATATGTATTATTTATGCTAGACTTCTTAGACTGTGATACACCGTTTTGTTAGTTTACAACTCTCTTTTGATCATACGTATTTAAATATCTAAAATGTATTTCAAAATCGCATTAGGTATTTAATATTAATTGCTACATAGGCGCATGCCTTTCCTAAACATGGAGGGTGTGCTCATAAATATTTACGAAATATTTTTACCAAGAATTATTGAATGCTACGAATTATTTTCGTACTACCTTAACGTTGCTTTTAATCATTATTTTAATAAACATGTTTGCATTAGTTACAGCAAGATATAAGATCGAAACACGCAAGTACAAGTTCTTCTACTTGGCATGTGTACAATACAGTGACCAGAAAAAGTATCCATACACCTTCACAAATCCAAATAAATTGAACATGATATTTAATAAACAAAAATAAAAACACAAATTATTAACTTTAAAGTTACATATACAACCCAGTAAAAACTTAATGCACATTTTGTAATTTGAAAGTTGAAGGATTCTAAATTATTTAGCTTTTACAACAAAAGCGCACAGATTAATTCAGCAAAACTATTCATACAGTTAAAGTTTTCAAAAAAATTAATAAAATAAATTTGATTAATGTTTAATATACTCAGTGACATGAAAATCGCAACACCAAGAAGGCGTACGAATTTTTTGACCAAACTTGGCAGAAAATTTTAACTACTAAAAGGTAATAATTGATTAAAATTTCATTATTATGGATCAAGTGATAATGACTTATCTGACAGTTTTTTCTAACAATGCTATCTGGTGTATGTTTTGCGAGATTTTGTTGAGTTCTTTAATCTTTCCGCTTGTGATTGTTTGTTTAAAGGGCGTGATCATGCCTAGAGTGCCCCAACATGGAAATTACCGCCAATTAAGCGAATTTAACAGAGGTCATATTGTTGGTTTACACGAGGTGGTTTATTGTTCAGAGAAATTGCAAATCGCCTTAACCGGAACCAATCCACTATTACCCATTGCTATCAAGCATGGACTAGGGAAGATCAGGAACGTCGCATAAGAGGAACTGGGGGGCGAAGAAGAGCAAATAAGGTGCAGGATCACCATCTTCGACTTAGGGCAACAAGAGAGCGATTCTCCAGTACTAGATCAATTGACGATCAATGGTTTGCTAACGAAGATCGAACCCTTCAAACGGTTTACCGCAGAATCAGAGCTTGCGGCTTGCAATCCTATCAGCCAAATCTTGTGTTACCACTAACGGTTCAAAACCGACACCAGCATTTGGAGTGGTCTACGTTGCGATTGCACTGGAACCTGGTGGTGTTCAGCGATGAATTCAGATTCTGTTTAAGGTTGCATGATGGTTGTATGAATGGCTTTTTACGAGCTACTCGCACATTATAGCTGCCCCTTTTTAAAACCCTACGAACTGTATTTGTACTAATTGTCTTATGATAAATTTTTTTAACTTGAGATGATAATTTAACTGCACTAATTTTAGGATTCTTCATAACTGCTTGTATGATTTGTCGACTTTCTCTGTCGGTTAGCTTCCTTGGACATCTACTTCTAGGCAAATTTGCAAGAGATTTTTCATTCTTACATTTTTTTATTACAGACTGACTATTTAAAAGTTTTTCGATTTATCTATATGAATGTCCTTTATACAATATCATTATAATTTCTCTTTCAGATATACTGGTTTCTTTGAATTTTCGACACATTTTAATAAAATATAATGTTATATTAATGTTGCTAGCCAGGCATGTGTCATTAACTATACTAATAATTTAATCTTCAATCAGTGCAGTATACATAAATTGATATAAATAGGAATTTCCCAAAAAATATATGACTGTATGAATACTTTTGCAGTTACATTTTATTGATGTTTGTAATTTGGTTAATAAAACTTAATCATTTCCAGTTATAGATTTTATGAATTTATGTAAACTAGACCGTGATAGTTCATGTAAATTATAAATGATAGAAAATGCAAGATTTTAAAAGTATGAATATTTTATATTCAAATTTGATATTTAATTTGAAAGGTATATGAATACTTTAGCTGGCCACTGTAAATACATAAGTAAAGAAAGTTAGAATAAAAACGCAATAAAAGTTTTAAAAATTCCGTTATTAAAATGCGAGTAATTTAACACAATACGCAAAAGTGAACATTTTTCGTTATTTATTTTACGTATTTAGGTTATATGACGAACGAAGAATGTATTTCTTTTGATGCGAAGAAAATTAAGGTTGCTTTAAAATATTATCAAAATAAATATAACTTTAACAATTTTTAGTATGATAACTTACAAAATTAATTTTATAAGGACAGAAATATCAACGGGCCAGTAGAGGTAAATTAGACCCCTCTTTAGCCAAAACTGAGAAGTAAGAATAAGTAGATGCAAAGATGGGTTTGGAAGGACGGCGTTGGGACAGAATGGAAATACTGCATCGAATTTTCCTCATAGACGTGTCTCCATGAATTCAGGAAACCACGCGAAGCAAATAAACCCGGGGATTAAAACTAAGACCTGCCCAATGCTAATCATAGCAATAAACACTATACCAACCTATCATGGTATATTATAAATAAACCAGTTTCTTCATCTACTTTTAGAATAGGCAGAGCTAACATCGCTAATACCTGTACACAAAAGTTAATACATATAGTGACAATGAGTGAATGATTTTATTTTCAATTTAGGTAAAAATTCAAAATTAAAGATTAGTAAATAGACTTTTTGGATATATGAATGTTTGATAATATGTACTCTGTAAAAAGATGCAAATTTGGCGTGTATTGCCTTTCTAAACGACATTTCTAATTGTAAGTTCCAGTGTATGGTAAGAGTTTGAATTCGTAAGCTTCTCAAATATATAAAGAGCAATCGGTTTCTCAATATTAAATCGCCCCTTGTCGTGAACGAATAACGGGATTCGCATCTTGTAAAAATCAACGAAACGTTTTTGTTAAATAACAACAACTGTTATTACAAGCTACGAAGAATAAAACAGCTCAACTGAAGCGACTAATTAAAGAAGATGAAACTGTTTCTGAATATCGTGATGAAGGACAAGTACAAGGAATGCGAAATAAAGGAATCTAATGACACAAAACAAGTCCAAACCAAAATTATGTTTACAGGACCAGTCAAAGTTGTTTAAAAGTTCTTTAGAGATCATAAAGAAATTTAGAGTTGTTCCAATTATCGGAAAATATTGAACATTGTTATGGTTTGTAATACCAAAACAATTAATAGTGCTTTTGAGTAATTAACATTACTTTTGTATCTAAGAGATGGCAAAAAGTAAATCACTTAGTCCTTGAAAACATTTAAAAGGTAGAACGAATTGGAGTTGAAGCGCTGTGCCTCAGTATAGGTCTTCAGGCTTTATTTTACTTAGATACGAATGAAAAAGCGTTAACGAAATTTTGTAATTGTAATTGTAATTAAAGAAAAACAAAAATATTACCGTTACTCTAGTATCAGTTACAATTTATTGCATGAGAAGTTTGATCGCTATAATGGATAGAACATAAAGAGTTCTTAGAATCGTTTTATTGGTGGTCTCATAGATCGTGCGGTAATTTGTAAAACTATATTTAGACAACCATCAAGAAATTAGCCCGATTACTTCAAAGCACTTCCAATTAAGTTCGCTCAGCGCATGCCTCTCCTTTTCCGGGAGGAAGGCTCCGATAATTGTCATCCATTAAGTCAACTGTTTAATCAGTACAGTATGAATCTCGACCAGGACAATCTAAACTTTTGTATCTCCATTGTAATAGTACGTTTATGATTTTTTCAGAGAAAAATTAAGAAAATTTTATATCAATACTTTTTCCAGATTCTCTTGTCTCAAGTCGTGGAGAAATCGTAATACTTACATTTGGGTAAAATTAAAGGGGTTTGGGAAAATAGCTTAATAGTCACCTACTATATAAACTGTAAAAGAAAATTGCTTACAATTAGAAACTGGAGAATATCCATAACAATTCTACAGTCTAAAGATTGGGAAAAAAGATTGAGGATCAACAATCCGCAATTTATTTTCGCCATTAATGCATTATATGATAATAATTTTGTGTGATGTTATAATTATAGCAATTTAAAACAATAATAGAATTGTAGTAAAGCAATAGCCGTTATTGCTATAGTGATAAATAAACACGTGTAACATCTAAGTTCCGATTTATATCAAAGGTGTAATCGAGTGGTACTTTTCAATTGTGAAAATTTGTATAATAATATTTTCTTCTTTTAAAAGTAACGTTACAGAGTAATGCAAATACTATAAAATTAAAAGATATTAATAAATAAGTGAAGAAGTTGATTAACAAATCTGTTTAATAAATCGTTGAAGATAAAAAACGCTGTTGGTATCAAAGCCCATTTTAGTCGATTTAAAAATAAAACAAAGCATTATCGATTAAATAATAAAGAAGACTTGCTAGTAAAATTTTCAATTTTATATGAACTTACTACTTGGCTTTTAGTAGTTAAATAATATTTTAGGTAAGATAGTACTATATTCAGTTGTTGAATCGCCGCAGCAGCAGTAAAAAAAATTAAGTAGTAAATAGGTACCAGAAAAATATTGTTGAATACATTGTTACTGCCTACAAATGAACTCTAAATAAAAAAATTAGTTACGTTTCGACATGGAATATAATTGTAGTAAATTCCAAAAAAAATATCTGGAAGAAACAGATTGTTGATGATGCTAATTTACTAACACATAATAAAATTTTTAGGCGCAAATAACGTAATAAGTAAATAAAGAAATTTGAAACTTAAGTTATTTAATACGCATTAAACTTATAGGTGATATCAAATTTAAAGATTTTAAATTTTAAATTAAAAAATATCATATAAAATCGTGGCAGCTTTATGTAAGAAATTCATCTTAGAAAATCAGCTTATGGTTCTATTAATCTGAACGAGTGCGAGATCAATTAATCACACTCATTAAAACAAAAAAATACTCTTTTTTTTAGTACTACGACAGGTAAACTAAATTAACAAAAAATTACTTTTAAGGTCCATTTCTACTCAATAAATCAATACTAAGCAAAGTTTGCTAAATATTTAAACTAAGGAAACCCACACCCATTAAATATTAAATTTAAAATTTAGACTAATTTTAAATGAGGCATATTTTAATTAGCAATAAAGTAAAGTTGCTCTTATAAAATGATCCAAAAATATAAATTGTATTTATAAAAACAAATTGGCAAATAAATCGGTCACGATAAAGCAGGCTATGCCGGAATTACTAGTTAAAGTACAAAATGAGGAGAAAGGCCAGCTTTCATTAATTTTAAGGGTGCAACTAAAAAATCACGCTAAAGTAACCCTAAAACTTAAAAGAAACCCTAACCTTCAACTTAGAAAATTTTAAACTACTATGGTAGTCAAACTTTAAGGATTGATGAGGGAAAAATGAGTGGATCCTGAAGTGTTCTCGTACCTTTCACTCAACAATCCCTAAAAATTGGCTAGCACAGCAATTTCAAATTTCAAAAGTAAGGATTAGAGTTTCTCAAGCTTGATGGTTGCTTTAGTGTGGTTTTTGAATTTCACCCTAAATTACAAAGCGTTAAAACAAAACCTATTGACTGCTGATTTTCTGATGCAGCTAAAATAATTTTGAAAAATGAAAAAACGTGCAAGTGTCATAGAAATATTATAATTGGTACGCATCAATTGGCAAATCAATAATAATTATTAATGAGAGTATTTGAAAAAGATAACTGTCAAATAAGTCAAGTGTTGGAGAAATCAGAAATACTTAAAAGTATTATCTCTTAGGAGAACCCTATAGTGGAATCCACATTGACAATGCAGTACATAAATTATAGGGCTGCAGTTTTCTTATGCAAGAATTTCAAACACCGTTGCAAGATATTTTTGTGCTACCAGATTCCCATAGGTGACTTAATTTTTTAATCCAGTAATCTCTCTTTTGTTAAAACTTTTACTACAAAACCGACAGTCCTAAAGGAATTTCTTTTAAATAATTCCATATAAGTAAAACATAATTGAATGGAACAGTATAATTGTTATATTCATTACACAGGGTTGCTTTGAAATAGTTATTGAAACCAAAACGGCCAACTCTACGTATTACAAGAGACATTTTTCAGGTTTTTAAATTCCATTAAGCCCTTTTTGAAAAATTTTGCACATGAAAACATTTTATGAAATGCTGGAATTTGTCACAATTAATTCGTTACAAACAGCCACGAAAACTACGAATCTATTTACTGAAATAAGAAATTAAAACAACATAGGGAATTACACACCGTTTATTTAGTAATAACTGGGTGTTTGACCTATACCACTCCAAATAAATGACCTAATTTTTACATGCAAGTATTCTTAAAAAATTACATTCGGGAAATTGTATTAAAATCATCAAAAATAGTTTAATTTAAAAGCAAATAATTACTAGTGATAACATTTAAAGTTAATAGTTGTTTAAAGATGACTTTCACAAAAAAATATGAACCGGGATTACCATAAAGCACTCAGGTAAGTCATTTTTAATTCTAAAAGGTAGTTTACTTGTCATTGAGAAAAATCCCCTTTTTATTTTTCTTTTTAATATTTCCGAAATTAAGTAATAAATAATTTCAAATTATCTACCTAAAGTTGAACAGCTGATAATTGTTTCCAATTTTTTCAAACTTTAACAGAAGATACAAAAACGCATTCCAAAGGGATATTATGTGTTTTTATTTTTTCAATAAAGCTTTTAGTTTAAACATAGTGAAAAGAAACATCAAAGTAATTGCATAAAATAAGCGGTATTTTCTCTTAATAATTAAGTTTTTACCGCTTTTTGATAATTTTTACTTCGACAAAAAGCATTGGAAAAGTGGATAATAAACATGCTTGAAATGTGCACAATTATTTAAATCTAATTTAATAAATCAAAATAGAGTTTTTTAATGAATTTCATTTACACTGAATGTTTATCAATACACATTGCAATGACTTGTAATATGAGTAAGACTGGAATAAACAGACATGATGTCATCGAACACTGTTAAAAATCTTTCTGACAATACGTATTGCAAATCAGAAGTTTTCAAAAATTTTCTAAGAATTTTCTAAATTCGATTGTGCCTAAATTAAAACGTTTTAATGTTTATTATTATTTTTTTGTGAGTGTATGGGATCCAAGGAATACGTGGTTAAAATTACTGCAACTATTTTAAAGAAACCCTGTATTTTAAAGATATTAGCTTAATCCCCTGTAATTAAGTACTTCATTGCAATTAACTATTTCAAACACTCATTTAATCAGTCAAAGTATTTAATAGATATTATTTACATATTTGAAAGCAGTTTTATTGAAAACAATTTTTTAAACTTTTATTTAATTAATTATTCACTCCAAATTTATATGGAACATTTATATAATTTTATTTTATTTCTATTTGGTTTATTCAAAAATCTGTAAAAGACAATATAATGTAGATAATAAAGGTACATTACATTTGTATCTTAAGCCATTTTAAGCTTCCTAACTTTGACAATGCCTGTCAATCATCTTTGCACCTCACAAAAGTAAAATAGCCAGTAAAGTTTGACAACACTGTAATTAATAAGACCCTCTATTGCATTCTTAATGTGGATTCCACTATAGATTAATATTTAATAGTTGTATAGCACAATAAATTTCGCGAAGTTTCGATGCGCAAGTTAAAAAGTCCCGTTGCCCCTATGAATTTCGGACCACACTGTAGTACACTCATCAACTATATCTGATGAGTCAACTTATACTCTGAAAGAACGAGTTATATAAGCAAGTGAGCTCACGAACAACCGCACACTGAACAATTAATACGAAAGTTCAAAATGATTTCGTGATTAGATTTAATAAGCCTGTCCTAACAAAACCAAGAATTCTACGTTTAGAGAGAAAGATTTTTAAAACATGTTCTATCAAAGACAGACCCCGCTAAGAATAACCATCAGCAAAGCAAGTAACTTATGTTGAGCTGTTAAGTCAATCGATGGTTCCCCTGAGGAATTTTTTAGAAAGCGACCACAGCAATTCGGAATTTCGCACAAGGGCGTTTAAACTTCTTTTACAAACGAATTGAATAATAATGATATGGAGAAATAACATACAGTGTGTGGGTCATTACTTTGTTTGTTTCAAACAATTCCTGTGCGTGGAAAAGTGACAGTTTTGGACAATTATATGGTTTACCATGCTATAAAGGCGAGGAAAATTTTCGGTACAACATTTTGTTTAGTTTATTTAATTTCATCTATATACATTCTAATATTAATTTTTTTTGAGTATATTTTGCTATTATTATTTTGATCAACGTCATCTGGATTAATCGCTGACATTTGTTTTCTATATACATATAGTGAACGTCAAATTACTGACTAGCAATGGAGAGATGAGGTCTTGGAGATATTTTGATAATTATTATCAACGCATATTTTGTGTTCAATAATATTGTTAAATTTAGTTCTATTGGCTAAATTCAAGTTTTATTTTGTCGCTGTTTCAATGTTCGTGATACTCCAGCTCAACGTGCTATTTAATGTTAGCAGCGGAAGTGACAAAATTATGGGTCAGTTGAAGGAAGAAAATCAATTAGAAGAATACAATCAGTTTTTAAGACATGGGGCAGCGATAAATTTATCTACAACAAATGCCCTAAGAATGCTTTGGAAATGATGATTTATCTATACATGCTGCGGCATGTCATCTGCATTTTGTATAGACGAAACTGTGGATCATTCTTTGCATATTTGTTGCCAATAATTTCATTGCTGCCGCATGTCATCGAACTGATTGATTTCAGTTAAGCAGAATTAATTATCTAACATGTTCTTCATTTTCAGGATTGCATACTGATTGAATCCCATTAGTTGGTTTTCTTCTCAACCGAATCATAATTTTATTATTCCATTTTTAATACAAAATGATACGATGGGCCCGAGCATCAAGAACATTAAAACGACGACGAAATAAACGTTGGGACGATAGAACTAGACGTAGCAACTTTTTTAACACAAAATTTGTAAATTCAAACGCGCCATTTTAATAACTGTCAAAATATCTCCAACCCGTCCTCTTTCGGTTGTTATCGATGATTTAGC
>JAHWXV010692022.1:0-12021 GCA_024586415.1 Phrixothrix hirtus | reverse complement strand
AGTTTGTCTAATACTAATTAGGCAATCTATTGGACTTAATTGTTGAATGTTTCCCGCACTATGCGAATTCTTAAAGTCTTTTACATTGTCTTTTAACTTAAATATTAATAATATTAAAACGCGCGAAACTAACAGTTTTTATAATCGCCATTTTGTGGTTATGCGAGGGTACTTTTACAGCACAGATTGTATTCGTGTGGCCCATCCCAACAAATTTTTGAGAACAGAAAGTTAACCAACGATGGCGTCCCAAGGTTGATAATCTACCTTTTCTCGTTGCTGTAAGCTCAAGAGAAGTAAGCGACCGCAGAACTTATTTTGCCAGAAAGCCTTTCTACTGTTGATAAAACATGTCACAAAACCAAATCGAAATAACGCATGTGGCAGAATCACCAGTGTTTAACAACGGCCGGCAAAGTTACAGTGGTGCGAGGGGTGGTTTTTCAGTACTGCGAAGCTAATACTGTCGGAAAAATAAGCCTAAATCGGTAAATATGGAAGCCGCTGTTTTCAAGACCACTGCAGACAGGTGATGTTCGAAGAACACCCTGTATGTCACAATATAAATTGACCTTACCTTTTAAAACTGAAAACAGATTCTAATGGTATTTCAGTAGCGGGATTCAAAACTGAAACAAAAGGTTCTTATGCTAAAAATGGTTATTTACTTAACATTACCCTGTATATAAAAATCAAAGAACTGATGCTGACTAAAATCGGATTACTAATTCTGTTGCTTGTAAAATTGAAAGCGTGCTGTGCATTGAATAAAATAACTGAGGGCTAATTTCAAAACGGACCACCCTGTATATAATTTGATTAATAAGTTGAACTTTAACTCAGAAATAAATATGTTAGGACCGTTACTTTAACTAAATTCGCATAATACTAATTCATTTCTGCACACGCACTGTATAACTAAAATAGTACTCTGGGTTGTATTTGATTGATGAAAACAAAATTCGGAGCAGAAGAACATCTTTATATTAAGCTTTCAATTCGCACAAAATCACACAAAATACATATAAGCTCAAATCAAAGAATAAGAGATGGGGCACACTCACATTCTAAATAAACAACGAAACATTAGCTAACGCAAAACTCTGCTAATTATTACAGCCGATAAGTTGGGAATGAAGAAAAGAATTTTTGAAAAAGAAAATGAGCTCTAGGTTATTGCTAGCGACAAAACAACATTTACAGAAAAGAACTGGCTAAATAATGCATAAATAAAATGGGTACCCCAGGGGATATTAACTAATGTTAGAGGTAAAATTAATAATTAAAACGTAAATGGAAATATGTCTTATAAACAATTACATAATTAGTTAGAATTCAAATTATAAAACGTTTTACTGAATTAATTCTGATTCACGGCTACAGTAAATATCTTAAAGCTGTAATTTATTTATTTCCGGATTATTCAGATCAAGCATGTCTTTTAATTAAATTTACGCTACTTTTGCACAGTTAAAAATAGATCAGCGATGGTAGCACAATCTTGGATGATTGCAAAGATTTGTACAGATAATTCTTCCTTGCCGAACTCAGGGCAAGCGAAGAAAGGACAAAGAAAGTATAAAACACTTACAGGTAGATGTTTACTTAGTGTTCGAGAAGTGGATCAACCTTCTATTTTTAGGAACGATAACCCCTTACAGGTGGAAATATGTATATTGGTAATAGGCCGCCATTTCGTTTAAAAAGACAAATCCCGATAAATCGGTAATTTTCTGTTTACAGGCCGCTAACCCAACAGATTCTTAAATTCTTTAGCAAAATCCCAATATTTTTCCTAATACAAAGAATAAAAGACACCCTCGAACAACACTAACTGCTTTTAAACTTCTTCACTTAAGCCTGGTTAAATCAGAAATCCCGCGCGTTGGTGAGATTATACCCCTGCAGGCAACGTTGTTGGTCACATGCTACTTTGCACGTAGTCGTTTTCTGATGGTACAAAACCTCATACCAGATCCATTAATCCAGTTGCCCCGATAAGTATTGCATTAGTTTCTGCTTTAACGAAGTACATTATTTACCTTCACTATTACGGAATGCCATTTTTATAAGCCTAACGTACTATATTTAGCTCTTTAAAAATGTAATATCTAATCAACTTTAATACCTTGTATCAGCGTGCTGACGTAATGTTTTTGCAACTGTACACATTTTTTACATTCTTATGGGATTTAAAAGATTGCATGTTTTTATATTCTACGAGGTACATTGAAATAGTTTAATAAAAAGGCAGATTATGCTTAAATAAAAGGATGTTTTTAACGATTTATGATTTGAATTGAATTCTTAATTAAAATACTATAAGTAGATAATATAATTCGTAAAGAATATTGATGTTTATTAGTTTAAATAGCGTGAATGATACAAAAACCAGGAAGAGCTGACAAACAGTGTTGCTCCTGTCAATGGCATTTTGTTTGTTTATGTGCGCAATGAATTCATCTATGGAAGCTAGCCAAGTAGCAAACTGTTACTTCGATTCTTGACTTACGTATAGTTACAATATGCGTCGCAATTATGTTGTACAGGCTGTTTGTAAATTTAGTTGATTTTATTGATTTATTTTACCATTTAGTTATTTCTATCCAAGCACTTCTGAATTAGTTTCGCTCTCGTATAGTAAGTTTCTTTAAGAAAAAGAAATAAAATATACTTTACCTATCTTTTGCAATATTTACGTTGCAGGTAGCGCGCCGAGCTCTGGATCTAAGCCTAATAATAGTAATAGACGTTTTACTTTATTTTATTCTGTTCCTCCCTCTTCCTTGAAAGTTATCCATCCTTCAATATAATTAGTATCAGTTTTGTTTGTAGACCACGACCTAGATATTTATTTTTATGTAAAATTAAATTATTATTTACATTTATCTACAACTATTTTGTTTACATCTTTGTTTATTTTTTTGACTTTATACATTATTTACGCAACTTATAATTATCTAATACACGTATTTAACTTAGTATTTATTTTATAACGCACTAGTAATAACCGTTTTATCTATATTAAGTTATAACAGCTTCTTAACTAAAACTATAAGAGTGTAAACTGCTATTTATACCGTGCGATCATCCAAATTTCCAATTGAGGTAGGTTGTGACCTTTTGATGGATACTTTATACGCGGTTATGTAAATAGATTATTTTAGTTCGATGAACCTTCTGGAATGCTCCAAAACCTTCTATAAAAATTTTTTTATTTCTAATTCTGTTATAATATTCTAATCCGAAATTGTTAATAATTTCTTTTGATTAGTGCCATGCTTTTTTGTTCAATATATAAACCAAATTAATAATATCGACATATCTGATGTTTATAAGTCAATCCTATATACCAAATGTTATTTGTCACATTAAGTTTTTTCGAACAAAACTAGATTAAGAACGTCTATACTGATACTTTTTCTGTTAAAAGACCTTTTAGTTATATTAATGCTTTTACAAGACTTCTTACATCAGCTTTATCTCTGACCCCATGGTCAAAAAGGTGTCAATAACAAGATATTAACAAACATTGAAAATAAACAAGCTATAAATGCTATAAATTTTTAGATCGCGTGTAAAATGCCAACAAAAGTTCATATTTAGTAATTAGCTATTCGACATTGATAAAGAGTAAACACGATAAGACGCCAGCTCCATACTATAGCTTACTCCTTAGCCTAAAAGAGCAGACCCGAGTACTGTACTTTAGACTTATAAGTAGTAATTTTGTTTATAGCATTTCGTGGTCCCTTTTATTTAGGATACGAAAATCTGTTCCTTAAATAATGCTTTATATAACATTAACAGGGCTTCGCTAAGAATCCACCAAGTTGTGCTTTAGCTACAGATATTAATCAAATTAAACCTAATGTCAACATAAAACTTAATGATAGTATATTTAAAGAAAATAATATTAATGCTTCTAATAAAACCTACTGCAAATTTTATAGTTTGTTATATTGCAAATTCTACGGTTGTATTATTGTATTATTCCAGTATTAAGTGTGTTTTCAGCATACAACTCTTAAACTTATATAATACTATTCTATATTTATTAATATATCGGTTTCTCTCATACAGAAACTTGATAACACTGTAATTGATATACTACTAGTAAAGCTGATTAAATTACGAATATTTTTAAGACACACAATTTATTTTATTATTGAAAATTGGATATGTGTCGTATAAATCCGAAGATTTATTGGGTTTTCTTAATTAATCAATGAAAGCCATATACCTTTTAAAGACGTTAGATTCTGAACTATTGTCGTAATAAACACTTCACCAATTAACATCTTTATCCTGTTAAAAACTTTTTAGTGATTCAACTTTAGATTATTATTTTGGTAAACAACAATAATTATATGCAGTGTAGCCAATCTTCCGTGAAATTACGTTACGTAGTCTAATCATTCATCCTTATTTCAACTTTTTATGCAAAACACTCATTTCGTTTTGTGTAAGTTTAAAGCCCTAAATATCAATTAAAATCTTTTTGTTATTATAAACTTTTAAGTGGTTCAATTTTAGATTATTATTCTAGTAAATAACAATAATTATAGCTAATGTTAACCACCTTCCGTGATATTAGGATACGTAGTTTAATCAATCATCTTTATTCAAAATTATTTTGCAAAATGCTTATTTCGTATTATCTGCGTGTAAGGTCCGCAAAATCAAAAATGTTCACCCATTTTCAGTCCATTGAATGCGAAGCTATAAAAAACGCATTTAGCTTTAATTTCCAGTGTTTATTATTTAATATATCCAAAAATAATGCTTAAATGAACATAAAATCATATTCTTCGAATAGAAACTACAGGCAGAGATCATGCTAAAATATAATTCTTTTCATGATCAGTGAAAGTTTTCTAACGTATTCGTTTAGTACGCAATTGAACAGTCGAGTCAATTTTTGAATCATTTTAAATACATAAACAAGCTTCACTTGATGATTCCTTTAACGTCTTTTCCACCAATAATTAATTCAAGTTAATTAATTACATAATTACAGTCTAAGATATGGTGAATCGAATTACTTGCATATTTCTATTTTTGGACGTAACGATTAAAATTTTTTTTATAGATAATAGAGTCTTCTGACGTGTAGCCATTAAATAAGAATTGTTTGATAAGTGACAACATCTGACATTCATTGATGAAAATGCATCCTTATTGAAATATTTGCAAACACGGCGGTTATTTGTATCTTAAGGAAAGATTCTAATGTTATCGTATTTGCTCCATACTTGGCGCCATAAATTCCAGGTGTCTCTTGGTGCCTGAAGATAACTTCGTGAATTTTCTGCCACTTCATTTAGACTTAAGTTTCCTAAAATAATCGATGAAACATTTAGTTTTCGTTGCTGGGTTCTGAAAGCACACTTGTGGCGTTAATATGCCTAGAATGCATTGTGAACGTTTGATTGAGGTCATATCATAGAGTACCTTGTAAACAATTTAGTTGTGTGCCTAATAAATATAGCACCCTCCCGTTCTAGTTTGTACTTGAGCGAACCTCATCATTCAAAGTTTAAATACCTATTTTATACAAAATTCCTGCAGACTAAAATGGCTGACCTTGTCTTTGCTTACGTCTTCCTTTGAGGTAATTATTCAGATTTAAATATACATTTTTAGTTACGGGACAGTTGTTCAATTTCATTGTTTATTTGTTTGATATCTTTGTAACTTTGTTGCCTAGCTAGAGTATCTTTGGAAGCGGTCATTTATTTGAACAAGTTTTAGTTACAATAATTAATAAACGAAATAAGTTCCACATTTTTATTGAGCCTAATAGACGTTACACGATAACTAAACACTAGCAGTAAATTCAGAGGCTATCTTACTCACACATATCAGATACCCGGTAAGTCAGACCGCAGGTCTCTTCAAGCACTGAAGAAAAATGTCAACATCTCAAATCACGTCAGGAAATAAAAGAAGTCATAAATCTGTAAAATTGAATAAACATATGTCTATAATGGTATGTTTATAATGGTAATCACAAATATTAGCCTAATGTTTTAGTTTGGTTTATTCTTTACGCTGTATAACTTATTGCTATTCTTACATTTTTATGAAATCAAAACCCATACTCTACGCCGCTGAAATGGTGTTTATTTGTAAATGAAAAGCTAATTAAATTAAATATCCTTTATATTGTTGTAATAATAAGCAAGATGTCTACATTAAAGTAAAGTAAATGAATAAAACACAGAAATCACATTAACTGATCAAGTGTCCAATAATGATATTTACTTGTCAATAATACACAAATTTAAAATTTCTTCCTTCTGACGTCAGCGACAATAACAATATTCTAACACAATCCTTAATTATACAGGGTTGCTGGTAATTGAATACATTCCTTTGGTGATCTGATAATACAAGAAGTAAAGAGTAAATTTAACCTTCCACGTATTATACAAAGTCCAGTCAGTTTTGAGATATTTATATTTTCAATTTTCTTTAAAAAAAGTAGTTCTTAGTGCCTTAAATTGTGATTTTCAAAAAAAATTACAGTTAATTTGTGGAACTTTTTGCTGCAATATTTGCCCAATGCTATAATGTTCCATTTGAAAATAAAAATTTTTAGAAGTATAGAAAAAAATCGTGAAAATTTAAAAAAACTTGTAAAAAAGTTATTTTTAAAACCGGAAGTGCAGATTTCAGAGGTACAAATCTTGGACCCAACCTTTTATAGTTACTAAAAAAGGCCGAAAAAATACTGTAACTATCTATATGGTTCTATTCTTAGATAAACACAGAAAATACATTAATAGAAAGTAAGTAAATTATTACACAGAAAATACATTAATAGAAAGTAAGTGAATTATTACATAAATTCTATCTTGTCCAAATTGGGACCCCCTGTTCTCATTTCCGTCTTCCTCACTCGCGTTGTCAGGTTACTTCTAATTTATTCGGCAACCACGATTATAATTTGTCTAAGATCTTCCCTTGTATTTACTAGCGTAAACTATGTCGTTCGTGCGACCCCATACGTAATAATTAATAGGAGTTTAGTCTGGGTTTCGCACTGGCCAAAATATTGCACCTGTTCTTCTAATCCAACGACTAGGGAAACGACGATTAAACAACTCCCGTACAGTCAGCCTATAATGTGCTGGGCAACCGTTGTGTTGAAAAATCATTTGGTTTCTGACATCTAAGGCAACATCTTCCTAAAGATCTGGTAGACGTTTTTTTAAAAAATCTTTATAGATATCCCAGATTAAATTTTCAGGAAAGAAGTAGTGTTCTATTAAAGAGCGGCCAATCACTCCCATCCAAATATTTTCTGAAAACTTCCTATGAAAACTAGTCTCCCTTACGAAATGTATATTTTCTTCAGCCCAGTAGTGTAAGTTATGGAAATTTGTTATGCCGGCCGATTAAATTTGTATTCATCCGTCCATAATATGTTGAGCAGAAAATTTCTATCTTCTTAATCTAAATTTAAAATATACCGACAGAATTCTACTCTCCTTACAGGGCCACCCTCCTGTAAGCCTTGGACAGGGCCATAATGGTACGGATGGAATTCAGCTTCACTTATAGTAGACCAGACTTTCCGTTGTGATGCACCAGTTTGGCTCGCGACTTTGGTAGTTGAAGTGCTTGAATTCTCTTCAAAATGCCTCAGTATTTCTTCCTCATCATCTGGTTGATATATGGGAGAAGCACCGACGTCACCTATCAAACACTACTTTTATAATTAAACCGAAGGTAGACTATCGTGTGTATTGTTTATCCGCCTGCCTAAAACCAAGTCTCATAGAATCAAAGGCACATTTTATGAGAATTTTTGTTGCCAGCTTCGTTTTTGTTTTTCTTTGTAACTACAAAAGGTTGGTTCTGATATTTATACCTTGTTTGATAGCTATTATAATAAGAAATTTTACAAAATTATATTTACGTAATCTACGTTAATATTTTTGTTTAAATAACTAAAACAATATTTACTCATAATTTTGAAAAGTAACTTGTTTAAAAGTTTTTCTTTAAAATTTGCGCGTTTTTATGATATTTTCGGATATTTTTGATTTGGAATGGAGGATTATAGTGTTGATCAAATAATGCAGCAAGAAATTTCCACAAATATAGGGTACATTTTTTGAAAATTACAATTTAAGGCATTAAGAACTACTTTATAAAAAAAAATGAAAATCGAAATATCTCAAAACCGTATGGATTTTGCATAATGCACGTTAGGTTAAATTTACTCCATACCTCTTGTATTATCAGATCCCCAAAAGAATGTATCCTATTACCAGTAACCCGTATAGTCTTAATGACAAATTTAACTTAAAATACTCCTAATATAATTTATTTTACAAAATTAAACTTCAAAATTTACTGGGAATATCTTTAGCAACACTCTTATCTGCTGAGAAATATTTTAGGGAAAATTGTTCAAAATTAAAACAGTATCAAGCTAGAGAAGTACAGCCATGAGTATTAACAAATTTTAACCTAACCCGTCGTTGTTTCCAAAAGTGGATCGGTTGGCTCTTAAGACGCAAAGGTATCGTCATCAAATTGTGATTCTCTTACGCAAATTTCCCAATGCTGAAGTCTTAGTAGCCGATCAAGATAGGAATATGGAAGGAGTATAAAATGATTTCGCCATATGGATGCAAGTTTTATAGATAATTCTGAAAATACTAAAAATACACTTTTTTACAAATTGTAGTTGTCCAAAAAATAGGAAGATGCTGTGGGTAAATTTCCTTTTATTTCGAAAATTGGCAGTAAGTTCTCTATGTGTTGCCACGTTGATATATGGAGAATACCTTACTGAGGATTGCATCTCTATACGGATGCGCGTAACACTTACCAATGTGAGGTAATAGAAATAAGGGTTGTCCGGCTTTGACAGGTCTCCTAAAAGAGAATCGACAACCTAAACGGCTTCAGGAAGTTTAGTTAAGCTCACGCAGAGAATCCTAAATTTACTTTTCAAAGTAAAGTATCCTTAGTAATAAAATTTAAACAATAGTGTAGCGACTAGATCATAATACATTCGTCGCACAATTAGCTAACCAAATCGAAAAATTAGCTACACTGTTTCTATTAATTAATTAATAAGTTAAGTAATAAGTTACTAGTTACTACTTCAATTAAAATAATTTATTTAATCGTCGAAAGACGAAAAGCAAGTGACAACTGAAACAGCGAGGGTATTGTAGTTTTCCAAATAAATTTATAACTAGCACGTCATCTGTATGAAGACGAAGGAAGACAACATAATTAATAGATAAATGGTTCTATTGTAATTAATTGATCGATATAAAATACCCAACTTTTGACAACAAATACGACAAATGAAAATAAATATTACAGTAAATTGTGCTATACAGCATGAAAATTTAAGGGATTTCGGTAACATATTAATTAAATAATTGAAAAAGGTATTTCCGACAGGCTTGTAAAAATGTTTTCTAAAATTACTATAATGCGTTCAAAAACGAGTCAAATGTGTCTTTATCGCCAGATGGATGGCGCGATAAAACAATTTAAGAACGCCTGGTATATTTTTTAACACAAGGGCAATGTTTTCAGAATATTTGAACGCAATTGAATAAGTACTTTTTTCTACAGGTGACCGTAGTAAAAATTGACACTGGGTAAAATAAAGTTATCTAATTTAAATTTGTTGCAACAAACCGAATTACGCAACTCCCAATAATAAAATAGACAAAAATATTTAATTCATTAGGATAAACAAAATTGCAAATTGAGTTAAAGAATTACTTTCACAAACATTTTAATCTTTTATGTAACCAACTAAATTTATAAAGGAATTCTAGACCTATTATTTAAATATGACTTTCTTTATCTCAACTACCAGCAATATTAATTACTAAAAAAATCAATTTCAAATTACTGAAGCACAATTTTACGTATTACTGTTATAAATAAAATTTTAAAATAAATTACAACGTATGAAATCAAATATATGGTCCAAAAATATGTTTGTAACTACAAAAAGAAATATACGATGTATATGGTACAAAGTAAGATAAAAATTTCGTCACTGGCCTTCTGCGACAAGATATTATGCGACTCCTACCGTATCAGCGAGGCTCTGAGTCAGTAAAACTGGGGTCGGAACTCTTAGCAAGCGTAAAGACAACTTATAAGAAGTCCCTGGGTTATATAAATACGCCAAACGGATTCGGTAGGCGGCTGAAGATCAACAGGCGTAACTACTGGCTTCCCATCTTCTTACAGATGTACCATAAACGTCTATCACCCACAAAATTAATTATAGCGGAACCACCTTTCACACACTATATCAAATAAGAAATACTAATTAAGCAAATTATCTACAAGGGATCATTCGCCCTATAACTTACCCCATGCGCAACACAGGTGTCCAAAATTCACCAACATAACAACCTAATGCACTCGTTACTTGTATATTATGCCCGCGATGACACCTGGTCTACTACAATTCACGCTCTTCAACATTTAAGAGTGCCGCGACAAAGGTGCGAATGAAGTCACAGATACTCAAACAAATTAAAAATGGAATACGATTAATAGAATTACTAAACTAATATACTAAACGAAACTTATATTGGATTACAAACGATATAAGATGCTTTAAAAATTAAATAGGCCGAATAAATATTAAAACTAGGATTTAAATTGTTACAGTGTTTTACTTAATTTTGAAGTTAGTATTTGTGAAATATTTGATATGCTACACTCAATTGTGATACAAAATTAATTTACTTTTAGTGGTGACAATTACTTTAATAATATAATTTAATTTAGAAATAAATACCTGGATTTTTTTACCTTACTCTACAGCTGGTAAATTTTTTGATAAAGTCGGGTCTATTTTATACATATTTTTATCTATGGTTGCTTGATATTGATTGGCATACCATTTGTTGTAAGGGGATTTAATATTCAATTTATTTTATCTATAATTACCACAAACATTTTCTCAAAATTATATTCCTTAAAATTTTAGTAGACGCATATTATAAACGTGGAGTGGCGCCATTGTTAAAATAATACATTTCAATAAAAAGTCATTTAAAATGATATAAACGTACAATAGCAAATTTAGATAGTCAATAATTTTATGCTCAGATTTAACTGAGGCTGAAAATGATTATTTTACTATATCCAAAGTTCAACACTAGTATTCAACTAAAATTGTCTTTAACTTTAGTTTTCTATAAAACACGGTAATCGCGTTATACGAAACAAAAACATCTAATATCCAGGTAAATTGACAAACATATTATACTATACTTTAGTAGTGTAGCTACTGACGTTCTAGATGAACCCAGGGTGAGGGGGAAATGATTTGGCGGGTGAGGGACGAGGTAGAGTTTTTCCACACCTCTGTAGTTTTCCTTTGCACGTATAAAATAAGTAGTAAGAGAGCGAGTAGGAAGCATGATTGTGCGTGTATGTGTGCGAGTGAGCTAGAGCGCGTGGGGCCGTGTTCGTAAATGGAGTTTTCCGGGTTTTGGTTAGAATGAGCTCAAAGAGTGGGGTTATCGTGGTGCGAGAGAGACGTAATTTTAATGAGAATAAACTGGCGTGTGTGTATTGTAACGTAAGTGGGCGTGTCTTAGGTGTTGGTTATATGTAAATGAGTGAATAGGCGTGTCTGAAGTAAAAGCAAGACGTGCAGGCATGTGATTGAAGATAGAAAAGAAAGAGAACAAAATGACGCGCCGACGTTGGTTGCGGTTGTAATAATGAGTGTGTGTACTTCTTACTATACTTATGATGAAGAAGATGAATTTGCATGTGATTAATCCTTTTGTGATTGATTTGTAATTTGCATGTATGATAATGACGTATTTGTGATAATGAGTATGTTTTTTATTATTATAATACTTATTACGATTAGCATATGACGATAGTAGTATACCAAAGCAGGTTCTGGGACGCAACCTATCCTATGTAAAAAAAATGGTCCGCCATTTTGGTGGTGGGAGGTAATTAACAGGTTATAAATGAGTAGAGTGGGAGGAGTTG
>JAHWXV010691968.1:0-11386 GCA_024586415.1 Phrixothrix hirtus | reverse complement strand
TGTGGATACTGTAGAGTGCTGGGAGTTGTGGTGAAGGGCGGTGGTAGTGAGAGGGATTAGTGTATGTGTGCATGCAGTGGTTGTGAAGGTGGAGGTTTGTCAGTGGGTTTTGCCTACCCCGTTAAGGGAATGGCGTGATGGGTAGTAGTAGTAGTAGAGTATGGGATTGCTGGACAGTTTTAGGAGTTTTCAGTTGTGCTAAATTTTTCGAAATTTGCGTTTTCTATAGAAAGAAGCTATCATTTAAATCGAATGATATTCGCAATGATTGTGTATTTAAAAAGAGCTTGAGCTTTCAACCAATGTGTCCAGCAACCCTACAGTGAAGAGCCCAAAAGCGCAAAACCAGTGTTATGCCAATTGCTGCGACACGTTGATTGAAAGTACATATTTTTATATATTTACTTAGTGTGTAGTTTATACAAGTTTTATGACGGGAATTTCTGTAACCATTCATTTATTTATGCTTTGATTAAAGATGTCAGGCTTTTCACTTGTGCCAAGTTTTTCAAATATCGAGCCGTTTATATGACAAAACTTCAACTTTTTATATATTCATATCTTGAGTACCCCCATTTAAAACCCAAAAATGACTCTGTCATTTAAAATAGAATGATATCCACACTTATTATGTATTTAAAAGGAGCTTGTGCTTTCAACCAACGTATCTAGTAACCATGTATTGGTGAGCCCCAAAAGGCGAAACCAGTGGTATACGAATGGCTGTGATGCGTTGATTGAAAGTACGAACGTTTATATGTTTACTGACCGTATAAGTTAAACAAATTTTGTAGCTTTCCGCTTGTACCGTATTTCACAATAGTAGTGCCGTTTATAAGAGGATACTTCAACTTTTCATATTTTCATCTATTGAGTACCCTTATTTAAAATCTATAAATGACTGTCATTTTAAATCGAATGGGTAGTTATAAATATTTCAAGTTGTAGACAAATTTTCGTTCTCAAATTTTTAATTGCACTAACATTTTACAACAATTGCTCAAAATGATTGCCACTCTCTCGTAAGTAAACTATTGGTATCTTTAAAGGAGACATTATTACCTTCGAATAACTTCTAAGCCGTTTCTAAAACGCGTTGCAGGATCTAATACGAGGGGTCTTAGTTGTCCTACAGTTTAACATGAGATTATATAAACTATACCTTTCATATGCCCCCACAGGTAATAGTCTAGTGCTGTCAGATTGGGGTCCTCCGAAACCGATCCATTTCCCTCTAAACTGTCGATTTAAAAATCCTTATACACGACTAACTAAATACTTTGGAGCCCCACCGTGTTGAAACTACATACCTGTAATGATGAGAATAAAATTAACGCTAACGTAAACCATAATACCACATACTTTAAAACCTTGTCGGATACCAAGTGATATTTCATCCAGCACATTTTTTTGGTGTTCATCAAGAAAGTTTAAATGCGATTAGCCATTTAATAACAAAAGATCCAACTGATGTTTCGTCAATTATCCCACATCGAACCTTTACTGTCCATGGATATTGAAAGTCAATTTCCTTTATTTTATGAGAATTTTCAAAGGACCAAACGTGAGAATCTTTATGATTCACTATCCGTTCCTTTTGAAAGTCGTCTCGTCGGTTAACAAAGTTTTGCTATTAAGATATGGATTTTGAATAATGAAATTGCAGAACTCGGTGCATTTAGTTAAATCTTTCGGTAGAAGCGCTTGTACGGGTTGTAGGTGAAATTGATAAAGACATTGACGTTTGGCGTTCTCCATACATTTATTAGAAGGACGCGACATCGTGTGGATATTTGACAAACTCCGGTTTTTAAATCATTTTTCATCATTTCTTCATGTTTTCTGTTTGTTATACTGGACTTTCAGTAAATGCGTTTAAAAATGTTCTTTTTTCAACTAAACACCAATATATGCGTACAAACACTTTTCTTGATGTTATTCAACGATTTAGGAAGCTTGTCCGGTATTCTAGAACAGTTCCTGCTGTACTCTCCTTACAAAAACCATAAACGAAGCGCACATCAACATATTCAGAATTTGTAAGCGAAAACATAACTAAATTGTAAACAACTAAATTGCAACATAATAACATTTTAACTTAATAAAAACTTTAATAATGCAAATAACCAAAATTAAAACTTAGTTTTAACAATACGTTTGATATTAGCAGTACGCTTGATAATTTAGGTTTTTTTATATGGCACTCTATAATTAATTTTCGGGAAACGTATGCCACGGTGCAAGTCTACAACTTAAAATGTCTATAACTACGTTAATATCGAAAATAATCGAAACTTTTCATTTTATTTTTGATTTGCAATAACTTAAACTATACAATGATAAAGTGTTGATGGTACGTCATGGGACACCCTGTATATTACCAAAGATTTGGTTTGGAAACCTCTTCTCTTAATAAATAATTAACAGAAGCTGACAATTTGAGCTATCGGTGTCAAATAAGAGCTAACCAGTAAGCTAAGGTTTGTATGAAATCTATTGCTATGATTTTCATTATTATAAAAAACACTACTGATTTATAATTCTTTTTTCTTGGTTAAATTTTAAAATTTAAGCTTAGGGTGCCTGTAATTTCTATTAATTTATTTAATTTCATGGATTATTAATAGAAATTACCAATGTAATATTTTAATACCTTTAATTTTTAGAAAAAATGATTGAAGGTTGAATTCATAAACTATATACTTGATGTAATTACTATGATTAAGACGTAGAATTTAAAAGTAAACAACAGAAATTTATTATACTTACGATGTTTACTGTATTAAAAGGTTAAGGTATAATTAAAATAATAATACGGGAATACCTTACCTGTAAATGTACAGTATAAAAACAATTCTTTGAAGAACTAGATGGTGGATTCAAAATCCTAGTGTTTCTTTGCTTTTGTATTTTAGATGCAAATCAATACCCTAAAAAGTATTTTGTATATGGTAAAAGGGGAATTTAGAAGAAGAAATACTTTTTGAAGTCAAAAATATAGTGTGTACAATAAAATGCCAGGAGCATTCCATAATAGACGTAAAAAACTTAACCTATGTTACGGAAGCACAATGTTGCCAAGTCGTCTTATATACATAGTGTAAAGCAAGAAAGAGAAACAAAACTTGTAAGTTGAAATTATTTGTTTTCTTTTATTCAGTGCATTCTTTAATACTGTTCTCAAAATTTTGTATTCGGTTTTAAATTACAAATTTAAGTAACTATTTAAATATACAATCTAATTTGTGAAAATATGAACCCAATTTTTAATTTATTTTGATTAATTTTTAGTTTGAGCTTATATTAATTCGTAATTTATTTTTTTTATCATTTTTGATGACTATAAAATCGTTTGTTTCAATATAATTGTTTTTTGTTTTACTTAAAAATTTTAGATTTTCAAACATGAATTTTACATTTCAGTTCTTACGATTTTTTGAAATAAAATAATTTTTGGCTTTATTTAAACCACACATAGCACTATTTATAGCCAATGCGTTGATCTTAATATATAACTAACGGAAACTGACATTTCTACGTTAGAAGGGTTAAACAATATATATCAAATCAACGTTGCCACCATTGTCTCTTTACGATATAAAATGCAATATAATTCTATTAGCAGAAAAGGGAAACGATCCGTTCATCCTTAACCTTGTATTCAAACTTTAGAACTCTCTTCAGCTGCATACTAGTTATGGAAGGTTCAACTCTGATTTTTTGACATCCAAACGGGTAAAAAGTGTAATGGTAGATCTAGCATATTCTTTGCACAGGTTATTTTGATGCTAACTACCGTGAATATTTATAAGACATGATTGATGGAAGAAAACTGTCAACAACACGTGTCCTTTTAGATCAATTCTATTTATAGTTACGCCCCTGGGATCGAATATTTTAAAATACCTTTTTATTAATTTAATTGACTTTGTAACAATTTCGCTACTTCTAGAAGCTTAATTCCAGAATTTGTGAAACATATTTAGACAATTGAACTAACTTCCTATGTGAAACTAAGAGTTCGTCAAATTAAATAATGTGCTGAATGTATCTTAATTTTTAAGGATTAACTTCCGGTGAATAAAAATGAATCGCGGGTTAATACTTCGTGTGACATACATATAAATGACTACCTCTGGCGACCACGATATATTTTTAAAAAAATTTGTATTGCAAATTTTATTTTAGCAAATTGAATCAATATAACCATGTTATGTGAATTTTTATATGGGTATAAATGATTATGAAGATACTTTCGTTACTATAATAATAACATTTAGTTAAATAATTATAAAAGATTAATTTAACTAAATGTTATGCCAAAGATATTCCTGTAAATATTTCGTTCAGTAAAAATTTATTAAACTGTAACGCCATAATTTAAAGGTAAACAAATAGGAAAACCTACTGCGTTGATTTTCCAAGCGTAATATTTAAGCATTGATATTAATAAAAACCAAATTCCACGAAGGCGGGCCCGATGTGGTAGCTGAACGCAAATAAAGACGTTACGATTTATACGTAGACGAATTTCTAAGTAATCAATGTACAAGATGGGCCATAAACATGTAAAGGATGAATAGAAACGGTACACACATGGTGGGGATTAAAAGGTAGGGCGTTAGAAATTCAGCTACAATCGTTAAATTCACTGGAACATATCGCACGTTCTGTGTAAACAGTTTTATAAAAATGATGATTCATGCACGTTTATTAGACGTTTATTTCGCGCCAAGTGCAGATTGCATGACGTAAATTAATGTCTCAGTGAACATGCAATTAGATAGTGGGTCAGAAAATTCTACTTTACATGTTTTACCCTTAATCAGAAATTTATGGGACGGCTAGGTCAGTTATAACTGAGCAACAGGTTTACGAAGTTGGAGCTTCTGTGCGGCTGGGTCCTGGAATATCAACTCGGGAGAGATCAACTGAACTTGTAATCTTATACTTTGCTGCGGCGTATTCTAAAAGAAGATCTACAATTGCACGCTTATAAACTTCAATAAATTCAGTGATTGAAACCAAATTATCTCAATTTACGCTTTGTTTTTATCGAAGCCATTTTGAAGCGTTTTGCAAATTTCAACATTTTCTTTTCAGATGAAGCTCATTTCCATTTAAATGGCTACATTAATAAACAAAATTGTTAGTATTGGACTCAGAAAACCCTAAAGCAAAACAAAAAGCCGAAAGTTATAGTGTACGCAGCCATTTCTAGTCAGGGCATTATTAGCCCCTATTTCTTCGAAAGCGAGCGAGGTGAGGCTGTAAATGTAAATTTCAACCGGTACACAAGGATTTTATGTGAATTTTTCTTCCTGCTAGAATTTGAACCCTACAATAACAGGACATGGTTTCAACACGATGGAGCCACAAACCACGCGTCTAATGAATCTTTGGCTGTAGTAAATAAAATATTGGCAGGAAAATTCATTTCGCGTAGAGGGGATTCCCATGGGTTCCTTGAAGCCCTGACTTGATCCCTCCTGACTTAGTTTCTTCTGGAGATATTGAAAAGTTCAAGTTTACAACAACAAATCAGCGTCGTAGTCCAATTGAAAGAGGTTATTAGAGAGTAGATGACTACTATTCTATGGGAAATGTGCCAACGTGTTTTCATGCATTTAATACCTCGATTTGAATAGTGCTTGCAACGCGATGGTGCACATCTGGATAATGTTATTTTTAAAAATAGTTTTCCTGGATGTTTATTTTAATATAAATTTAACCTATTTTCGCTAATATTTACAGTTTGCTTTAAGAATGCATTCAAAACCCTTTATGGTTATGGCCCACCTTATACAATCGCGTCTGAGCCCGAATGCTGCCATGCTATACATGCCCCTGGATGAAACAAGGTTAGATAAACTATTTCATGTAGAAATCTCACCGACACACAAGGAAATTCTACAACAAAACACTGTTATCCGTATTGCTTTTATTCGACCTACTTCAAATTATCGCCAATTTAATTGTGCTCGCTTCTTTCTGAAGCAACTATGCTAAATAATGAATTACTTTGATTATAACTTAGGGGTTTCAGCACGAGTCGCTCACGTTTTAAAATGTATCACATCGCAGGTTGTGCCAATAACGCAGAAACACCTAATATAACTAGAAAAATGTGTAGCTTCCACCAAAGGTAAAACATCCTATAAATATGCATTCCTAGCTACTTCTGATAAACGCATATTGGTAACTTCAGTTTTGTAATGCGATTTTATTCAGCACGTAAAGCTGCACCCGGCAACCGCGTGCCATGGCGTACTCTTATCGTGTTCCAGGTTCATTAACTCAATTAAATGTTTTATTCCAATGCGAACTAACGCAATGTATAACGCATTCACAATCAAATAAGTTGAGTTTTTGTCTCATTTGAAACTATTGATGTTTTATCGGTGTTCTATATCTTGTAATAGAATAATACTTTATTTCATGTTACATACAGGGTGTTGATGTTTGTTGTATATATAAAAGCGCTTCACGTGTGTTAATTTTATTACGTCTCAACAGGTACATGGATTTTATGTTATTTCAATTGGTCACATGATGTTAAACTACGGCTTCGGGTGAATAAATTCAGTTCAACTTAGTTACTTTGGTTTTCTTTGTACGTAACATTAATTTATGTTTTTAGCAGTGATTTAGGGTAACATTTTTCTAGTTTATCTAGATACGTACCAGTTTCGGATGGTTGTTAAAAGTTACAACCGGATTTAGACCTCTGTGGTGTGGAGATCTTTTAATTTGTCCATTATTAAATCGCCGGGCAATCGTATAAGTTATATGCAGTGGACCCGGCCATAATTATTGATCTACTCTCCCTTCCGGAAACTACTGATCTCAATGCTTTAAAAGGATTTACCTGACCTAAATGAATGAAGCAGCCTGTAGCGTCCTAAAATTTACGTCATAATAGTTAGTATTACGTTGAGGTTAATTTAATTTTTAATTAATAGTACAGATTGAAGTCCCATCACAAGTAACGGTAATTTTAAGAATTTCATTTTGCTCATCTTCATAACTACATGAAAATGGTGTAATCTTGAGCATGTACGCTTTCGATTCAGATGAAGGTTGTTTGGAAACTGAGAAAGTATCAACCTTACAAAAGTGTTTCTTGTAATAAAGGGGGTTTTTGACACTTATAAAATTCAGATAATTTTCACAGTCAACTCGTTCAATGATAGTTTCATCCTAAACACACGGGTAACACAGAGCTTATAACATGTCAGTTATATGTTCCCTTTCAGTAAATTTAAACGCTTTGTGCCGATAGTCAGCTTGTGACTTAGACAGACATGTGTCATCAAATAATGCAGCAAGTTTTATTAAATTTTGAGACAGTTGCACACCATACCCATTTAAAACTTAATAATACTTCCTTGCGTAATAGAATTTGAAGCGCCCTTGTTTGACATTAAATTGATTGTGATTCCAACAATATACCAAACAAGAATAACATTTTAATATTTTTAGCAATAGAGACCTTAATATAATAATAGTTTCGATTTGCATATTCCTCGTAAATTGTCATGTGTGTAACTTCCCGTTGTACAGAAATTAATTTTTGCGGAAGAATTACAATGTATCCAAACAAAATAGTTGAATTAAGAATGTTTGTATTAAATACGCTTTGGCAGTTGAGCTTATAAACAAAAAATTGTTTGATCAAAGCGCTTAATTTTAATTGCTATCGTCTCTAATAAGCTATTACCGCAGAGCTTTTAGAACTAAATTGAAATTAAATGGGGATAAAATAATTATTATAGTTTAACACAAATTCACAAGCACATACCTGTACAATTAGTTTCAATGTACAAGTAATTAAATAATTAATAAATTATTAAACTCTTGTACTACTATAGGGTTTACGGTTATAGCGTCGATGCTGCGGTAAATAGACAATAGTAAAACAAGTTTGAAATTAGTAGGTGTTATAAAATGAAATTCTCAAAACAAGACAGAATTACCTTAAAATAAATATGAATCTAATTAGTCTTAATGTTTAGATAAGCAAATTTAGGTAAATATATTCAATACATTTTTGAAATTGTGTATAAACATAATTTCAAAATTACGCAAGCAATAAAGCCCTGAAGCTGTTTGAAAACTCATCTTTCATTTAACTTCAAAGCCTTCATTAATGATTTAAACTTATCGATGTTCGTTAGATATAATAATCCAAATCTATGAAAGTGGACAAATAATTAATTCTATAAATCATTCTTAGAAAGATTTTAAAAACGTTTCACAGGAAGTAATGTTAAAAAGCCCTAAAGTGATCGTTAAGATTTGAAAGTCGCCCTACGGTGGTCAAAGTATTAATAAAACAACTTCGTATTCAGTAAGATCACAGAATTACAAATCTGCATTACAAATACTTTTAATGTCACTGCTACATAAATGCGAAAGCGTAACCCACAAAGCGATCGTTAAATTCAAAGACACTGTTTTTAAATAGGGACGAATAACATGTCAAAATGAAACTCTAAAGCAAACAGAACCCATGGATATAGCCTCCAAATTTCCACAGGGGTCGACCATTTATTTTAGTAAATATTAATGTAAAGTCTGATTTTGAAATGGTGATTATGTAAATTTATTATACATAACATTAAACTAAAACGAAATATTCTAAACTTTTTGAACGGAAGCAACCATATTATTAAATAAGTAATTAACTTAATAAAAAAATATAAACTTGAATACACAGCGGAAGTTGTCCTCAGTGTTGAAACTGAATACTTAAATGAGTTGGGTTAGAATGTAATTTGGTTTTCAGCAGGTTTCGAATTTAGATTGTTTAGTACATTATATTTTCCATTTACAACGGACGTGCTTTCTGAAAATAATGAACAAAGGTATTAATTTTAGCATTATAGAGAATGTCACAAAGAAAATATTGTCTTTCTGAAAAACTTGAGAAGAAACGTTATCGGTAAGTTTTACGAAATACACTGTAGCAAATGTTTCAATATCCGAGAACGTTTAGTTAAATACGAACATACGAGTAATAGTTGCTTTACCTCGATGTTATAGTTTTATGTTTCCAAATTTCTTATCATATTTATTGTGTAATTACTGGAAACCCTTGTTTTAGAATTGCTGAGGTAAATTTTGGCAATAGTACCATCTGATTTACCTTTAAAAATTTTAATGTGCCCCTAACGAGATTTTTAAAATGCACACCTCACAGTCAAACTTCACTATTACCTTATTATTCATTAAAGTTTTTAAATCCGACTTTAAAATTGCATATTTTTGTGTAAGCATATTTTATCATTGTTTTATGCTGTTACCGGCAATATCAGAAACTGATTTTGACAAAAACTTTACACACACATAAAATATAAAAATATATTTATGCTCCTTTTATATCTGGGAAAATTCGTTTTTCCTTATTATTTTGAAAACCAGAATAGATAGAGTAAAAGTATCGACAGAAATTATCTTCTATTTCCATATATACGAGATAGTCGGCAAAGGAGGAAAATCTAAAATGCACCACAAAATTTAGGGTACAATTTGTAATAGGAGGTGCATTTTTTATTCAATCAGAAGTTGAGTATCCTTTTTGTACACTACGTTAAAGTTACTAGTCTGAGTGATTTTGCACAAAGTCGTAACCTGTTGTAAATCAAATGGTGTAATACTTCCATTGTGATAATTTATTTGCATCGTATGTGGAATGCTGTGATTTTGTCTTTCGTCAATGAAAGGAAGAACTTTATCTTCAAGGCGGGGTTACAAATTGATTTGCATAAATAATATTTAAGCGACATTATTTACATTAAACAGCTCCTGGCTGCAACTCAAGTTACCTTTTAAAGCCGAGAATTCTTTTTTGCATAATCTGAAAGTACCTATGGCAGCTTCTCATACTAAAATAGATATATCTCTGTTGCAAACCATAAAAAGGAACGCCAACCGAATATTTTACTAATAAAGCAGTCCCGTTCGGCAACGGTTTTTCACAATTATTACAACATGGTGCAAAGAAGTTTCATCGTTACACGATATATGTTAATGACAACACATGCTTGACTTAACAACATATATAATTGAATGAGGAACTAAAGATGTTCTATTCAGTGTAGAACATGATTTGGTTTAGAAGACGATCCTACCGAGGAATGTTTTGTCGAGAATCACGGCCAGTCTTCTGAAACGTCAAAACCAAATATTTATGAGCAATCAGAACAAATCCGTACACCTTACTAACCCTCGTGCTCATTTATTAAGGCAGAGGATATCGACACCGCGTATAAAAGTGAAGCTGAAAAAGACTGAAGGAGCGGCAACAAGTATGTGAGCCGTTCATTAACAAAGTAAGACCTGCCTACATGTGTATTTAATGTATTAAATTATGACCAAACCTAATTCCCTTTATAACTTGATTAAGGTCAAAAATTAGCATATAAAGGTTCAAAATGAATTGATGTTAAATCATCCAACCTACACTATCTGCTGATATTGAATTAGTTTCCCCTCAATTTTTAGAGTTAATAAACGATACAAGAACCCAAGATCACAGAGCGCTACAGTCATTGCTTCATGCAAACATTTTGTATGCTTTGGCATGCAAAACTTGGAAGCTAACAACAAAACTGGTTTCAAAATATACTCGTATGTTTAACTAAAGTTTCTACAAAATCTCTTTTACTGCTGGATTAATGAAATAGTAAGTGCCCTTCTGTGGCAAGAAATCTTGTTCAAGTGGTAAGAAAGTAAAATTCTTAAGAATACTACCTAAAACGACAGCATATTTGTAACTTCTAAATAGTTTTGGCACTTGGTTTTGAAAATATTATGTTTGAATATCATGTCATTCAATTTTGCAGCCAAATAATGGAATTTATGTTCATTGAAGGAATAATATTATAAAATTGCAATAAATAACACAAAATCAACTATCACCATTGCGTTTCAAAGGTACATTTTAATAAGTTTGCTTTAAAGTGGATCTATAAATCAAGGGACTACTTATTTTATCAGTACTGTAGATTAAGCGCTTTAAAAGCAGATACCAGTGCAAAACCATTATTTACTGAATGTGGAACCGGTGCTGTCACACATTGTTTATGGTGTCTAAAATACCCTAGTAGCACAAATATCAGAACCATATAGAACATATGAACATCGTTCATAGAGGTAAAAACCTATGTGGTTACGATATCGAAGCTATACGAGGGTTGCCTTATAAGAAGTTACAAAAACTAGGAAAGAAAACAAATTTTTTGGAACAAACTGTTTTATTGTTTTTCAAAATATTCACCTTTGAGTTTCATACACTTTTGCATGCGTTCAAACCACTTCTCGAAGCATTTTTTCCACTCTGAAGTTGGTATCTCAAAAATGTGGTTTTCAAATGCTTCAACGG
>JAHWXV010691936.1:0-11192 GCA_024586415.1 Phrixothrix hirtus | reverse complement strand
AGGTAGTTATAATTGTTAAACATCACTATCTTAGTTTGAACAGGTTACATTACTGAGATTAAAATAGGATTCGCAAAGACTACAGCCATTCACAAAATCAAAAACACTTCAGATTAAAATGAAAAACGGTATCAGACATCAAAGTATTACAGAAAACGCCATAGATAAAAATGAACAAAGCAAACAATAGATAATAACCATAATTTAAGCATTCAATACTTTGTACTCTACCAATAAATATAAGCACCAGAGGTATCAAAACAATCTTTATCAATGTCATGTTTAATTTTTTGGCCAGGTTAATGTTCTTTCACACAACTTTGTGTAGTTTGCTTCGAAATACGATTTGGGATGTAAAAAGCTAAAATAGTAACATTTATTTTTTTTTCAAATATTTACTAGCTTTATTTTTCAACTAATTTGCTCTTTCAAACTAAACTTCTTTTTATTCGCTATATCTGGCATTCAGAAATAATTGAAAGTCACATGATTATTTACGTATTAATCTGGAACAGTACTGGTACTCTGGATTGTTCAACAGCAACCAAACACAGATTGTGACACTAAAGTATAAAACAAATGCCTAATCTAAGAAAACAGTACTTTTCAAAATACTCATCTTTTAGCATAATTAATAATCTCTATCCGATAGATAATAACGTTATCGACATATTTAATAGAAAGTCCCAAATAGTTCCATATGCATTCCCTGTTCTATTACCCATAAAAGCGTTTATGCATTTTTCCCTATGGTTGATAATTTTTGGAAATATTCACCTTTTTATGTAAATATTCAGGTGTGGAAAGGTTAAAAAAATGCTAGAGTGCGGGCAATTTATGCCGGTCTTAAACTTTATATGCGAGTATAATAAGTAGTTATTGCGAAAATTAAAGACACCCCGTTTATGCATATTTTAGTGGCATATACATTTACGCTGAGTCAAATATTTACCTTATGTCATGGACACTCTGACTATCAAATATTACTAGGTGTGATTGGTTTTAGTTTTATTATAAAATAAGAACGAAGTTCTTCTATGAAAATTCATTCAATGATGCAGTCCTCATTTTTCTGATTTGTTCTTTCCATATCACTAAATTTGCATGACCACTAACAATAAATGAGTTATATTAATTGGGTACACCAATAAAGACGTATAAATTAACATATTTGTTTTAAAACCGGAAAGCAAAGTATGATCGAGTTATAGATAACAATTACTACATATGATAATAAATTATATCAACAAAACTAGCTTAAGGAAATGACCCAAACAGCCTAAATGAGCCTTTTGCAGTATCGCAATCGGTCAGGTTTATTTACTGTGTCATAAATAACTACATATTGTATTTTTTAGGATTAATAAGCACCACTAAGAATTATTGCAGGACATTCCTTAAAACGCTAGTAATAACTGTAGATATTATAGTATACGCACTTTTATGAGCACGTCTATATAATTTTTTTGCCATAGCTAGTTATTTAATTAAATAACTCTCTATTCTCTATTAAAGGTAAATATCATAACGTTTTAATTACGCAATCTCCGAAACTTAACCGATTCTAATTATTTGTATACCTTTAATTTCTAATAAAATATAAATTGGTGAAATTGTAAGCAATTTAATAGGAGAAATTTTCAATATATTTAGAAGGATTTGATATTGGGATTTTTGAAATAATACTATGGCGCTGTGCAACATGCTTCTTTTCGTAAAAACTAACAATTTGCTTGAAAAAGTCCGATTTCTTCTCTAGATAGTGATAGTATGTAATAGTAGAAGCAGCTAAACGAGTTGTAATTGTAAGGTACTTTGCAATCTTGCATTATAACGGGCGTAATACGAGATGGTGAGCTGGCTATATACAGGCGGTTTCTACGACTAAAAGTAAGCAAAAATTTATAAACATATGTCCATAACGGTTCATTACTGAATTATAGATACTTGAGTGCTTTAATATTTTATTCAAAAACTTACAAAAATTATGGGCTGGCTATATGCAGGCGGCTTTTATAACTAAATTTAAGGAAAAGTTTATATAAGCATATGCCCTACAATGGTTCGTTACTGAGTTATACTAGTCAATATAAAATATTAATTTGTTGTTTACGGCATTAGTCCAGTTCAGGGCAATGGCATGCAAATTTTTAAACGCTGTATATCCATGATTCAAGGAGCTCAGCTGTGCGTTGCAGCCGGTGGAGGTCATTTTGTGCATTTTATACGATTATAATTAAATTGCTTCGTTTACTGTTAACTTTGTGAATAAAAAATTCAAAAACTCAAGTAACTGTAACTCAGTAACGAACCGTTTGCTTATATAAACTTTTTTGTTATTTCGAGTCCCAGAAATCGACTGTATATAGCCAGATCACCATTTCTGTTACACCCTATACATTACATAACGCATAGTTTTGACTAATAATCACTGAACATAGCAGAATCATAGGGATTTGTTACTAAATCAATTACCAGTTGACATAACTGAATTAAACATAACAAATGGTATTAATAACGAAATAAGCATTTCAAATGTAAAGGAAATTGTGAGGTTCCTTTCAATTACTGGAGTTGTATTACAGCTAACAATGTTGTCTAAACAGTTGCTTAAAGTAAACTATAAAATGAAGTTGCTGAAGTATAATTTTAGTTACTTCACTTATATTGCAAAGAAAATATGTTTGTTTAATAAACAGTTACAGATCAATGTATAACATAAAATTCTTTAAGTTCCAGAGAGATTGGAATATTTAAATTACTGAACTTTATAGAAAGTTTCTTGAAAAGTTTTTCATACAACTTTACAAATATTTGGGAATGCTTTAAATAAAGGCAATTTCCCGTTTTAGAAATATTGATATAAGGAGTAAAATTTGCGAATATCAAATTAACTGTAGACATTTTTAAGTGGATAGAAACGTTTCAACAATCTTTATTGGAATAACTTTTCATAAAGTCTACTCTAATATACAAGGTAATATATAATTGTTGATATTTTATGGTACAAGCCGGTGTAATCCTACCATTTTATCTTGTTCGATTAGATAAACCTATATATGCTATTTATTAATATAACTAAACAAGTAACTTTAAAAGTTAGAGATTCTATCCAAAAACTCAGTTATGTTATCCTTGATATATTTAACGAAGTCAAGTTAGCTTAATTTCATTAATAAAATCTTATAATATAACAATAGTTTCATAATATATTTTGGAGTGCGAATAATTCATAGCACAAAATTTTAATTGAAGTTTTATGCTTCAGATTAAGACAATAATGTAATTTGAATAAAATATACTATTGGAAAGGTGAACAGAGAAAGCATATCTGGAGGTGAAACAAAATAAAACCTTATGGCAGGAACAGTAATGTTATCAAAATAAGAATACCCAGCTTCTGATTTTTAACAATTCCCACTCAAGAAAAAGCCCTGCAAATATGGTGACTAACATACAATTTAAAAGTAAAGGTAAAACAACTTTGCAGTTCATACAACATTTCAAGAAAACTCAGACCCTCCTTCTTTGGAAGTATTGTACTTATAATAACGAATCTAGGAATCCCTGCTAGGTTATCTTTTATTTTGCAAGACCCTTATAGGTTCCCGAACATTTCAGTTTGTATGGATACACAGTCATTTTGAAATATTGTGACAAAGGAAGCAGCTGTGGCTGTTAAATAAATATTTTTAATTTTTAATGCCGGACATTTTGGAAACGATAGAAAATTTTTTACAAAGGCAATTTTGTTCTTAATTTAGAAGTGTCTTCACGTTTACCATTAAATTTCGTTACACTACTTTAAATTCACCCTGTACAGACTAGTTGCGGTACATTGATCGTTTCCATGACCAATTCTTGTGGTAGTTGCGTTTACAATGAAATCCTCAAGTTTGAGATGTTACCTGTCCTAATTCAGGTACCTTCAGTTACACTTCTTATGCAGAGTATGAATAAGGTAGAACCAGAAATAAAAGAAAATACTTATTGACACCTATGTCACAATGTTTTCCAAATTGCATAACATTAACGCTTAGTTTCATGGACTTCCTATATTAAATTCAGGAAGCGTTAGATCGATAAATTAAAATACCTACTGCTTAAAATTCAAGGGATTTTGTTTTCAATAAGTCATGATGTAGACCACAATATAATACAATAAAGAACTAAAGCTTCCATTTCAAAATTTCAAGATTATTTTATTGTAATATTGATAAGGATATTAAAAGCCAAATAGATCCAATGTTTTGATATATCAAGCATTGCCTTTTAATTTTTCCAAGCATATTACGTAAAACGTATCGGCCCTTGCTCTCTAGGACGATATCTATCCCGAATTTGTAGAGGTTATCGAACATCATTTCATGTATTTCATAGACAGAATAGTTCTGCTCTCAAGGGACGATATATTTTCCGAAGTTGTGGAACTTACTGACCATCAGATTTATAACAAAATTATGGCGCGGTAATTAATGAAAGAAGCAGAGGTTTTTACGGATCCATCCTCAAATTTATGAAAGCAGGTCATAGAAAATTGTAATACAATTCATAGCGTGTGCCCCAAAGGTATGGAATAATGTTTTTGCATGTTTAACCAGGCGCTGTAATAAAAAATGTTTCAAATAAAAGTTGTTTAACAAAATATTCCACACATTTCATGATGATGCCATTTGGAGTTATGATGTCATTAATACTTTTTTAAATGGAACACCCTGCATATTATTTGTTTTTTACATTAGTCTAAGTAATACCTTTTAAAATTTTATAAGGTTTAAATGGTGTAAAGTTAACATTTTTCGAAATATTTAAATGTTAATTAATAAATTGAAAGACCGAGAAAGGTACTGATTTTTTATTACTTAAAAACAGGAACTTGTAAAAAATAGAACACCTACCGTAATAAATTTTCGAAATTTTGTCCATTAACAGGGAGACAATGTGACCTAATCGGTCAAAAAATGCACGAACTGAATTTCTTAAGGTGTGGGGCAATATTTGTGCTATTTCTACTCGTATCCGTTGTTCTAATCCTGTCAGATCATTAGAACGGTTTCTGTAGACTTTATTTTTCAGGTAGTCCGATAAAAAAACTCGCTAGGCGTCAGGTTGGGAGATCGTGGTGGCCAATCCACAAAACCTCTTCCGCCTATCCAACGATTAGGAAATACTTCATTTAAGTACCTAGGTACATTTAATTGAAAGTGAGGTGGTGCCCCATCTTGTTGCAACCAAATGTTATTATTGTTGGGAAATAGGGCTGTATAAGACGGAATTGTTTGTTCTTGAAGCAATTGTATATACAGATCACCAGTAAGGTTTCTATGAATAAAAAAGTGACCAATAATGTAGCGACTACAAATTCCTGTCCAAACGTTTAGTTTCTGTGGTGTTTTGTATGAGTTTCAATCATCCAATGAGGGTTGCTAGCGGACTAGTACCGAAAATTGTGCCTACTCATCCTTTTGTTTAGATAGAAAGTGGCTTCATCAGCAAAAATAGTTTGATTCAGAGAGTTTGGGTAATTGTTAATTCCTTTCATTATGTATTTGTAAAATTCAACACGTCTATCATAAACATTTTCGGATAATTCTTGCAGTAAAATGGGTTTATAGGGATGCTGTTGTTCCTTTTTTAAAATGCGATGTATGATGATTAAGTCGTGATTTAAAACTAGTTGACAAGTCGGTGAGTGTGGGTTTTCAACCAGTTATATTAACACATTTAGCTACCTATCATCATTTGTCGCATCATTAGAGCAACCAATTTTAGGAACGTCTCTAACACGATGAGTTTCTCTAAACCACTTTAGAGTCTTGATGGTAACCGACTGAGTAATCGGCTCACGTTTTAGATAAATCTCATTAAAAAGAGCACATACTTCCTGTTTTGTTCTCCTTTGATCTCCATAACCATTCATCATTAAAATGATAATTCTTTCTTTTTCTGCTTAATGTACCATTTTACAATAACGATTACTACTACAAAACTTGTGATAGTTTACTACTTTTTATTGAAAATAATGGAAACTATATTCATAGCATTCTAAACTCATCACCATTTTTCCGATAAACACTCAAATAATCTCGAAATCTGTTAACTTTATACCATTTAAGCATTATACCATTTTAAAATGTATTACTTAGACTAATGTAAAAAGCCAATAATACACAGGGTGTTCCATTTAATAAATGTATAGATGATCTCATAATTCCTAATGACGTCATCACGAAATGTTTAATTTTACGCCAAAATGCGTGGAATATTTTGTTAAGCAGTTTTTATTGGAAAGATTTTTTAATATAACCTGTGGTTAAACTTTCAGAACTATTATTCTATACCTTTGGGGAATATTTATTATGTGCTTGAATCCAAATATTTATCTGCTAACTGGGAAGTACTACAATAAAGATATCAATTATGCTTTTTTGATTGTTCTAATTATTATAAAATAGAACTGTCAACTTCTGAGGTAACTTCTGTGAAACAGTTAAACGTTGACGTTCTTACATCTGGGACCATTTCTCAAAAAATGATAACTCAATAAATACATATACATGCTAAACATTGTTTGAACAGTGTTATAACAAACATCAGTTTAACGAACAACGAAATTTATTAGAATTTATTTTCCAATTTGAAATACAATTGTAATAAAAGGCATTGACTGCTCAACTTTGTTCTAAATTAGGTACAGGGTGAATAATTAGTATAGCAAATTTCGCCTTTTTGTGATTTTAGTGTGGAAACAGTAATTCATAGGCTTAACGATATAAATATAAATGCCACGGCTGTAAAAGTGGGCTTCATCTAAACAATCGTTGTTTCTTAAATATCCCAGTTATATATAAACCTGAAATCCTCCAAAAATTGATCCAAACTTTTCAGATATACGAGTGGCTATGAAATTATAAGACTGATAGCTAAAGCTTAGTTTATTGTTAACACTTAAAATGTAACTTCCTACCATTTTCATTATTAAAAAGGGCTCTGCAGAAGGTTATGTGTCAAACTCTTCACGACCACTGGTTTTGCTTCTTTATCTCACTCATAATCTGCAAATAAGCTTCCCTTAATGTGGATCTTGCCATAGAAAACATTTGAAAGTCTTACACGGCTAAGTATAGCAATAACATAAAATGGATGTTTTACAAATTATTATTACAAAGGAATATGTATTTCTATTAACCTCCCCATTTATGTCTAAAAGGACGGAGTTCAGACTTCGTAAATTACTTGTCTGTTCTTTCACTCAACCCTGCTCTTACAATTCGAAATAAATTAAAGTTAAAGTTAAATGGACTACAACGAGTTAGGAGTAACATAAGCATTCAAATGAAAAGCAATGTTATTTAAAACTAAACCAAAGAACGAAAAAAGTAATAATAATTTAAAAAATAAACTAACAATAAATTTAGTATGCATGTTAATAATCTTATAGTTTCTGTGATATTTTTTACTCATTAAGAGACGGCGGGGACGATATTTCAATCTTGAAGGGGAGAAAGATTTAAAATCGTTAGGTACAGAATTGTACATTGTTGCAACATTATATGAAAAGGATCTTTTATACAAGTGAGATCGGTGTAAAGGGATATGAATTAGTTGTTTATTCCTTAAATCTAAATCATAGATACCAAAACAAAATTGTATTTTATTGTAGAGGTATATTGGTGATTTCGAGGTAATGATACTATGATACAAGCAAGCGGCATGAAGAAAACGTCTGTTATGCATGTTAAGCCAGTTCAAATTTGAAAGCTTATGAGATACTGAGTGAAATTTTCTGATTCCAAATATCACCCTTATACAAGAATTTTGAATTCTTTATATACGCTTTACCTCAAAATTGTCTAGGCGCGGCCTATACACAAGATCGCAATAGTTAAACTATGATAGAATTAACGCTTCACATAGCATAACTTTGATGTTGTGATTTAATAACTTTAGTTGATTATATATTAATTTAAGTTTTAAGAAGGTTTTTTGTATGAGAGTCTTTAACTTTAATAGTAATATTATTCTTGTACTGCTCTTTACTTTATCTTTACCAAATAACATGACTACAGCTTTGTTTGCATTAATCTTTAAATTATGATCTTCTGATGACACCACAAGTCTATGAATTTCATCATTGAGTAATTTTAAAGAAGCAACAATAGTTTTAGGATTAAAACTAAACAGCAACTGTGTCTCGTCAGCATACAGATTATATTTGCAAAATTTCAATGACGCATATAAATTGCTAGTATATATAATATACAGCAAAGGTCCAAGGATTGAACCTTGTGGTACACCAACTAAAACTAGAAGTGAATCTGACTTGATGTGATTTAACATGACCGCTTGATTTTTATTTTGTGACTAACTTTCCATTGGAGCAATCGTCATGATCGAACTCAATGATATGCAATATAGCAATCAACAGCTTATGATTAATATCAAAATCCTTTGAATAATCCAATAATATAATAACTGTTAACAGGTTACTATCAATAGTGGCTATGATGTCACACGCGGTACACAGCAAGCCATTAGCACAACTATGTCGCTTTCTAAGACCAGATTGTGTTGAAGGAAGTATAGTAAACTCATTTAAATAGCGATTAATTTGAATAAATAGTACGCTCCCAAAAATTTTAGGCAACACTAGAAGTATGCTAATTGGACGAAGGTCTTTAAAATAATTAGGTTGGTCAATTTTTTTTAACAGCATGATATTAGCAAATTTCCATACATCAGGACACGTACGATTATCTAAGCAAGAATTTATAATATGTGTAATAATTGGAACTAAAAAAGGACTACACAATTGTAACATCACAGGCAACAGCTCAAGTTTTATTTTGGAAATAATCTCAATAATATCTTTATCCGTAATGTGTGAAAAACTGAATTTCATTAATATTGCGAAAAATTTCAAGTGAAAATAGTTTGTGGAAAAATAATTGGGTCTTTCATATAATATTTTTTCTCCGAAGCCTTCACGAAGAGTTATGCCCGTCCAAAGTTTTAGAAAAAATATGGTTTTCGTTTAATATTTCAAATTCAGTTAAACGTTTAGAAATAATATTAGGCGTAAGTTTAAATCTAATGAAAAGACATGTTACAAGTTATGTTGCACTTCTGCCCCACTATCAGAAGGAGGTGAAATAGACAACCCTTGCAATATTTATTAGTAGAAATTTTTAACGCATAGAAAAGTAATTATGAAAAAATATGAATTGATTATCTTATTTTATTCAAAAACATTTTTCTCTTTACATCTTGTCCTAGAATCGTTAGTTTTCAAATAAAAAAATAAAACTCGAAAATAGATTGTAACCTTATTTAATTTAAATAAACTAAAAATATTGAAGTAGGCTGATGTCAAGGATATTAATAATTATTGACACTAAAAATTATTTGGTTCCTTACTTAATTCTCTTTTGTGAATATTTTAGTTAAATTTTTGAGTCAGAGGAAATACATGTAAATAAATGTAAACACATATTTGGCTATGTACTTTAAAAATAATAATTCTTTTAGAATGAATTACTTAAATAGAGAAAGGTGCGATATGCATTTTGTTTATGGCCTCGCCAATGGTAATTCATTAGCAGCTAGGCGCATTTACGAGGAAAGATACCTCATCACACAATGTTCGCTAGCCTTCACAACCGGCTTAGCGAATCTGGAAGTTTTAAAAACTTACTGCTGAGAATGAGCAGCCTCGAATAGTTGCCATTCTCTAAGTAGAAGAACAAGTGCTCGCGAAATTGAGGAACATCCGACAACAAGCTCACGGAAGATTGCAGCAAATTTAAACATTAGGCAGTCAACAGTATGTAGAATATTGAAAACCGACCTTCCGCATCTATATGACTCACAAAGAGTACAGGCGCTTTCGCCAGCAGATTTTCCTCATAGAATAGCTCTTTGTCAATGGCCGCAAGAAAAAATCGGACAAAATCAAAATTTTTTAGCAGAAATACTTTTCACCGATGAAGCTAATTTCTCCAAAACAGCAATTATTAATTTCCATAATAAACACGTGTAGGCATATGAAAATCCACATAAAATAATTGAAAGCCGTCAATAACATCAATTCTCCCTTAATGTGTGCTTGGAAATTATTGGAGATCATTTGATTGGTCCGTACTTTCTACTGCAGAGATTAACTGGAGAAGCGTATCATAATTTTCTAGAAGAGGAGTTACCAATTCTATTGGAAAATGTCCTGTTACAATAAAGAAATCGGATGTATTTTATGTACGATGGTGCTCCAGCGCACTTCAGTTAAGCTGCCCGTCAATATTTGGATGGAGCGTACACTAATCTTTGGATAGGCCGCGCAGCCCTGGCCTCCGCCATCTCCGGACTTGAATTCATTAGATACTTTCACTGGGGTCACCTCAAAAATCTAGTTTATGAGGAATTGCCAAATCGCATTGTCGATTGCTGCGAAATAATTAGTTACACCCCTGGTGTCTATATCGCAGAGTTCAGGCTTATATTGCAGCTGGAGGCGGTCACTTCCATCAACTTCTATAACAAGAAGTTTTTTAAAGTTTATCTTAATTAAAATTTTAGTTCAGTTTGTCTACATAGATATTTTTCAATTTGTTATAAAAATTAAATAAGCTTCAATCTACTTTCAAATTTTATTTTTTATTTGAACATTAACGATTCTACGACAAAATCTTAAGAGAGAAAAAAGTTTTTTAATAACATAAGATAATCAAAGCATATTCCTTTATAATTATTTTTCTACGCAGTAAAACGATCTACTAATAAACATTGCAAGGGGTGTCTATTTCACCCCCTTCTGATAGTGGGGGAGAAGTACAACATAACTTGTAACACGTCTTTTCATTAGATTTAAACTTATGCCAAATATTATTTCTGAACATTTAACTGAATTTGAAATATTAAAGGAAAACCATATTTTTTATAAAACCTTAGAAGGGCATAACTCTTCGTGAAGGATTCCGAGGAAAAAATATTATATGAAAGACCCCAATTATTTTTCCATAAACTATTTTCACTTAAAATTTTTCGCAATATCAATGAAATGCAGTTTTTCATACATTACGGATGAAGATATTATTGAGATTATTTCCAAAATAAAAACTAGAGCTGTTGGCTGTGACGGTATCAGTGTGCATATGTAGATATATATATATATATATATATATATATATATATATATA
>JAHWXV010691925.1:0-13124 GCA_024586415.1 Phrixothrix hirtus | reverse complement strand
ACAAATAACTGGTTTTAATTAAACTAATTAAGACAGAGTCATGACTAAAATGTACATGTACAGAGTGTATCAAAACCGAAACTGTAAATATAATTAATCTGGAACCGTTAACAAAGCTCAGTTCACACTGGGGAGTAACCGAATAAATTGATTTTAATAATTATTAGGTTGGGAGGATTAACGTTACAAAATTTGAAGCATCCATTAATTTTAGAGGATTGCTGTTACTTCTAAAATACGGTCCTGGACCTTTTCTCCGACTTCCAAAGAGCTAACCCTCGATATACAAGTTTCAGTGTTTGTATTAAGTCCCAAAATCTACTACGATCAAGAAGGGGCTCAAACAAACATTCGTTACACTGTTAAACGAACATTCGACCGTAAAATATGTCTGTCATACATAAATTGAAAGAACCGGACAAGGAAATTCGTATGTGCTATAACAAGTGGTTCCAAGGTATTTTACTCTACAACTTGATAAATCTCTGCATAACATGATTTACGCACAAGACATAGTTTAACCTATCTGGTTACGTCAACACCCAAAGTAGTGGATATTGTGCAGACGAAAATATTAATGTTATTGCTGAAACGCCATGGTACTCTGAATTGATCCGTTCTTGGTGCTCAGTATCTGCTTTAAGGATTCCTAGCCTTATTTTGTTCAAAGAGACCACATGCACTTAGGTTTGCGGTGGTACATTCAGTGATCTTGTATAGCATATAGGTTACATTGAATTTAAAAAGATGGCGCTACATGTCATCCATCGAACATTTACTTGCAACTCATAACATCTTCTTTGTTAACCGCATAATTCCAAAGAATCTGTAGCTTTCCAGATTACCTGATCTAACCCCTTCTAACTTTTTCTTACGAGGCTACATGAGGGGAATTTTCCACTGAAACTAAATGAATTTCACGAAACCATTAGGAATGAAGTTAAATCATTACTGTGTATATATTTCGCCAAACATCATAGAATGTACGACGGGTTCAGTCATGCTCCCAGGAAGGCGAAAACATTTCCAGCAATTGACGTAGCAGTTGTGTCTTGCTAATGACAAATGGAGCGCATTTATATTTGAGAATATTGGCATATAAATAAAACTTAGATATTTGGCTTCAGAAAATCCACACAAATTGTGTGAAATTCCGTTTCACTATTCAAAAGTTACGAAGATAAAACAACATTCCTTTGACGATCATCCTGGTCAGTTTCTTGCAGTTATGTCAGTCCGATATACTGATATATTTTAAAATATTGTAACAGAAGAATGGAAAACTTGTAATTCCAACAAAATGTCATTAGGATACATACCGCTACAATTATCATGACTACATTACGTGAACATTTTCTACTAGTATTACTAATATTATTTCTCCTTTTGGAAAGATTTCATGGCTACCTCATGACCCAAAGGTTTTTGCTCCTGCTTACCTTCTGGTGCTACCTTAAAAGAACCCAGAACAATTGAAGCATTTAGTGAACCAGTTGCAGTAAACTACAAATAAGTCTGAGAAGTATTTCGGCAAAAGGCGGTGGAACATTTGAGTAATGTTACTTTTATGATTGAAACGTTGTCCTTGTTAACTCGTTTCGTAATAAATGTATTATTTAGTTCGATTTAGTCTTATTGACTTTAAAAATTGTACACCTTAAATGCTTAATACTGGCGAAACAATACAAAACAATATATGGCATAATTAAGATCAAGTAATTTTAAATGTTAACCGATGGGATACTTTGTTATAATATGTAACCCAGCATACAATTGAAAAATGAAAAATATAAAGGGTCTAAGTGCAAAAAGGACAACGTCGAGATTATCAATAATTTAGTGATAAACACTATCCTGGTTAAACTTTACATGCCTCTAGGCATTAAATTATGCAAGTTGGGAACTTAAAACCTTTACATTGTATTGGCCATGACTTACAGACTTTTTCAACATAAAAAACCAAAAATTTCAATTTTTAGTACTTACAAGAGAACAATGCCAAATGTGAATAACCGTTGTATGAAACTTTTTACACATATGCTGTAGACAAAAATAATTTATGTGAACTGGTTGTGTGATTTATATTTTTCTCTCGGGATTAAAAGAAGTTCTTGAGTCCCTTGGTACATAATATACTATTAATTGGTTAATTTTTGTTGTTGTCATGGATTTACTTTATTTATGCAGGATTAAATTTATTTTATCTCCATTGGGACTAATGTAAAATTTTAGTTCCTTGAGATTAAATGTGTCACTTTAGTCATGGAAACAAGTGACTAAATATGGCGTTTTAGTCGAGGAAGTACAAAAACTATATTACAATTACATACTAGTTAGATTATGCAACTTTAATAAACAATGACTTGAAAGATGCGAAATAGGAATAGTACAAAACAAAATGAAAATATAAAAATAAGCGAAAACAAACAAGGCGGTTATAGTTTACTACAAAAGAGCAATGCAGTATAGTGAAATAACCTATAACCAAATATATTTTACGTTCGCTGAATAAATCAATATTAAAAGCTAAAATAGAACAAATAAATTTTAAAATTTAATAAATATCGAAATCTGCAAAATACAGATTTGATGAACAATATGAAATTAAAGATAAATTGTTTAGGTACGAGTTACATATCTCTGTTAAAAATAAAAATTCAGCAAGTCGATTAAAATGATTCAATGCGTTAAATTGACTTCTCTGTGAATTAAAAGCTGCAAAATCCTGGAACAAAATCAAGCACATAAGAATTAGGTCAAAAGTTTAACTACACACATACCCCTATTTTATGTGACCCAAATTATCTATAATTTAAAATATTCAAAATCTGTATGCTTAGAAATTAACCTTGTACAATTTTTGTAGAAAATATGCCGGTTTATAAATTCGAGAAGCATGTTAAAGATAAAAACAGCTTAATTATTAAATAAATTATTAGCACACTAAATTGAATCTCTACTAAACATGCATAGTTACATAATTGAATTTACATTGTAGATATATACATTAACATCATATTATATATAGTTTTTTAGTTACATAGTTATTAATATGGTTTAAAGGTACTAAATTATTTATACGACAGAAGCTAAAAAACGTTTACTGCAGTTGGCGAGTAAAATAATGATTTTATTATATTCAACCTTAACAAAACTATACTCAACTGCCAAATTTAAGTTGAATAAACCATCATAAGCAATTAAAGTAGTACATTAGATAAGCGACATTCGAATTTTCCTTAAGGATGACCACATGAAGGTGTAAGTATTTCAAATCAACACCTGCTCATACGGGCTACTTCTAAAATTGACGTTCAATAACTTATTATAGAAACAGAATACAGAGAAAGTCTTCCCTCTTCAAATGAAGGAACCGAATAAGTCACCATGACACGATTTATCTATACTTACATGCAAGCTATGCTTGTTCAAGTTTATCTCCACGTCAACACAACTAAAGGATGAATCATATTTTAGAAATAACCTCGAAAACATATGGCATTGATTACAAAACACAAGTTTAAATAATTAGGTTAAAACATCTATTATTTGTAATTCGGCTGAAGTAGAAACTGTTTTTGAGCAAGAGTCTTGGTTCAGGAAGGACATTATCACAAATAAGTTGTAAAAGTGTTTTGGGTTAACTATACAATCGCCAAGAGATCTTCTAGACGATATAGGCAGATACTTTAGCACACCTAAAGACTAGAGTAAGCTTAGAACATTAAACCGTGACCTAGAACTTAATGTGCTAAAAGGAAGAAACTACAATTAACCCTGAATTCCAGAATTTCATTGGAAAAATTCGAAATGCCCAGATTTCCATCAAATCCATTAATCTCAATTGACTTATAGAAGATCTGCTAGTGACCTTTACAGGGGGTACTAAATTCAGATTTCCCTAAAAATATGCGAATTAGATCTTAAACGGCTGGAAGCAAATTCTCTTGTATACGAGGTCATTGTCAGCCTATGAGGTTCAAATCAATGCCAAAGTGTTTGAAAAAGATGCAATGAAGATCGTCTACACCTGCATCTCACGCGGGAATCATATCAAAAATAGCTTTTATATTTTGCGACATATAGTGAACAGTATACAGATCAAATGTGAAGGTGCTGAGATAAGTTTCAGATGTCTTAGAACAGGATGTTATAATATCTGTGCTCTTGGAAAGCCTGGATTTCTGTCAATGTTGGCTACTGCACAACTACGCGCTGACGTTGTTGTCACTTAGTGTACCATGGAAGTAGAAGTTGCGAATAGGCACTGATTCTCAAAAACTATGCACTTAAATTCAACAGAATGCACTTGTTCGAAAGATTAACCTCCAGTATTCCGCACTAGGCTAAAGGAAGCTGTAGAGAAGAAATTAAAGGAATTTCAACGAGATGCATGAAAAACTTCAAGTTACCGCTCCAGCTGTAGGAGTAACACGATTTTGGCAGGATTTCCTTAAATAATGTCACATTAGGGGTTATAATACAAATTAAGTTTTATATCAAAAATCGTATTTGAATTTATTTTTTACTTACCTGTACGTGATAAAAAACTCAACTAAAAATATTATTTACAAAATCAGAACCAAATGCGAGTAAGAAAAATGTTAAGAAATGAGTTAATTTTTCCAGTTCAATTTTTCAATTGGATTTAACAACGGCGCACTTTCAATGAGCTTGGTTATAGCAACACACTAATTAGTTTCAATTCGATTGTTATGTCATTAAATATATTTAAACAAACTTAAACAACGAACTGAGAAAGTTACGAGTATACGTAACTTTACATGTTCCTTCCTTAGCTTATTTAAATACCATACTTGTCAAAGTTGAATGTGTAAATTCCCTTCAAACGCTTGGTGATGCTTTAGACCTTTGGCAGTACTATCTAAACATATACCATACTCTCTGGCATAGCCATATACTTATGTAGTCAATTTGAGTGAAATTATTCCTAAATTCAGCTACGTTACAAAGATCTTAACAAAATCTTTCTTCAAATTACTTTACAGTTCTTTACGTAACAGCTAGTTCTCTTTTATCAGTGAAAATTGCTAAACAATAGGGACAGTCGTGACTATTATTTTAATAACATTTATAATGTATAAATCGGGCATAAAACTTCTATTGAATCCTTAAATTAACAACAAAGCTTCTTTCGTACCACTGTGATGTACAACTGATACTCAATATTCGATAAATTAATAAAGTGTATAGAAAATTCCATCTTCTGGTTTGCGGTTTAATATAATAATTGCCTGACTATTACTAGAAAATTACTTTATGACAAACAGTTATTAGTTGTATGTAAGTTGGTATTGCTATGGGAATTCACTATTTAATTCAAATTTGAATGCAAATTGTTCTTCATGTCTGGTTATTATTCCTCTAATCGCTTGTCTTAATACTATTTCAACTATTTGGTTAAATATATACAATTGGCAGGTCTCTCTACACAACATTTCCAAATTTAGGACAATTTAGACCAAAAGACTAAATTCACCTATATGGTGCTATTACAAACTGTAAACTACAACTTCCAGAGCCAACGGTAAAATTCAGGACCGTATTTGTACAGCAGTCGTTTTAGCGCAATCGATCATCACTAAGTAATCTAAGATGCAGCACCAATCAGTCGCCCCAAAAAAGAAACATCTTAGATGTACACGTTTTGACGTAGACCCTACCGAAAAGTTACTTTATCCCAACAGTTGGCTTTAAATAGCACCATATGGGTTAGAAGCATGGCGTAGGCACCAGGAGTTCTTTACATTTCCTGAATACTTAGTAATCTCATAATCTCCTTTTCGGGTGCGCAAATTCATTTTTTCCTTTTGTACACAAAAATACGCGGAACAGCACCATTTTGTTCTATAGACACAATTAGTTACTACTAAATTTTGTTGTCTACCTCGTTTGGCAGTTGTTAAATAATTTTAATAAATTGATTTATTACGTTATTGATTCACGTAATTTCTATTTGGTTTTAGGATTCAGGTAGGCAAACTAATTCGAACTGTATTGATGATTATCAATAAGTTCAGGGTTAAGACCCTTCTAAATAACGAACTTTAAATTTTACAATTCCTTATTTACCCAAAACGAAAATTAACATAATCTTTCCATTTATATAGTTACGTCAGACCTCATCGATCTCACCAATATTAAAATATATGATTAACGACTTTGTCATATTTCACCAAGTAAGAAACATAAGCTTTACGCCATATATGTTTATATACCAAAAATCAAATAAATAAATCTCAAATAAACAATATTTTCATTTAAATCTAATGCACAAATCTTAAAGAAAACATCTAGTATTTACTACCTCTTTTGGTTACTTTTCCATACATACTGATATGACAGACTGTAAACAAGTATTTACTTCAATGTTATTATTTGCATTCCAGAAAGAACTTCTGGTTCTTTAAAAGTATGTATTCAAATTAAAACAGGATTTAAAAGTTAAATTAACAAGCAAGAAGCACCTTTGATTTTATTTGTTATTCAAGTTTATAGAACGATTTGATAAATACACTTATACAGTTTAAGTTACGTTTGCATTATTTTTGATTTAAAAAAATTAAGTTTTTTTCATGCTATTGTGTTTCAGGTAGTCTGTCATAACAGGATTTACTCCCCTTTAAATATCCCATTCAAACTACTTCTTTATGGTTGCGGGTTTGAATGTTGAATTTATTTTCCTGTTTTATATTAGGAAAATTACAATTACGCTGACTTGTCTAACTCCAGGGCTTTAATGGCACGATTTTCCACACGTGCCGTAAGTTAAGTTGGAATTTACATTTATAACTTGAATAGATCCAAAATCGGCTAGTTGGCTTGATTAATAGAATAGCGTAAACTCTTGCACAAAAAAAGATGACGCTTATTGCAGTTCTGGATTTTTATAACACTTGGATATCCCACTCCGATATTCTCTATTACTCAATAGGCGACTTCCAAATTTCTTAGTTTCGTGCTTAAGATGGCAAACGTTAAATTCTTGGGTTAATCGCGGCTTTTTTCCTTACAGCTTCAATGCTTCAACCTGGTTGTTTCTTTGTGACGTCGGCAAATAGTAACTCTCTTTGACGGCGTCTTTATCCTAAGAATTTCTATGTAAAACGGCTTGCATAATTTCATTTTACATCCCATTGCTTTAAAGTTTAATTTTTTTTAAACTTATTTAAATCCCTCGCGATCTTGAAACTTGTAAAAATATTTATTTTTATAGGCTGAGAAAACTTAGATTAACTTAATATTACGGGATATTTTATATTATAGCAAATTTTATACACAAATTTATAATTTTAGAATAACGTAGTCATTTAATTGTTAATTTCGGTATTTAACAACTTGTTACTGATACGTAAATCTTGTTATAGTTCCCACGAAATAGAAAACAAGCTGTAGACTAGAAAATCTGTCGGCCTTTAACAGTGTGGTTACTACATTACCAGTGATCACTATATATAATCCCAGTAGTCTGATATAATAAAGATCATGTCTTATTCAACTTCGATCTTTAAGAAAATTAATGTGTCAAATTGAAAACAATAATTTCTGCTGCAAGCTGTCAATTTGGCAGAACAGCTTTACTAGAAAATGTAGTAAGCTAAGTTATACTTGTTATAGTAAATAGCCCTGAAAATGTCCCTATAATTAAGAAATACCAATTAATATTACATCATCAAGCCACCTGTAAGCGTAACGATAAATTAACACTAGAAACACCAGGGCGGTCAATTAGACTGCTTTCTATTTTTGCTCTATTGTTATATTTACCTCCCAATAACTGATACTTGTGACTTTTCCTAAACCTATTAAAGGATTAAATTTTCCCATTAACAGGAATTTACGCTTATTAAAATTTGAAATTTGCTAATGACTTCCTAGAAGCACCATACCGGTCAATTTGACCGCTTCCCGCTTAACTACAGTTTTGCAACAATAGCTATAGTTCTTTTTCGAGTTTAAAATTGGTATATCTCACCATTGTTTGACAGATAAGGAGATGTTGGAGGAATTAGAAAATATATCAGTAGTACAGTCTGACATTGACTTCTCTGACAACGAAGCTGTGTCCGACAAAGAAGATGAGTGGGTGCCTGATAATACTAATGATCTGAGACATTTAAGTGGGAGCAATTTTGAAAATGAACCCGGGATTTTGAAGGACTTTTTGAAGCCCGGTACGTCTGTTTCGACTTTGAATGAACTCTTCAATACTACCTAAAAGAGGATGACTGCACAAGGAAGAGTGGATTGTGGAATCACTTGAGGGAATCATCACATTGACAGTACAATATGGGAGCTAGTTGATAACAGCGCTTGTACGACAGGTTAGTAACTACATTTTATAGTATCAGTTCATATTTACGTATCTATTTATAATGACAGATTTATGTAATAGGTACCTAATACGGGTTTTTGTGAACGAGGCTCTTTTATGGACGACCGAGCGTAGCGAGTGAGGTAATAAAGGGCAATAAAGTCTTATTATGTACGAATTGCATATAAGATTTTGTGTGCGACTGTAAAAATTACAATTATGTTTCTCTTGACACTGACACGCTGCCGTTTCACTTTTGTCCTGGTATGTAATAATATTGATTATGCACGCTAATTTGTTTCAATAAACCTTTTTTATTAAACAGTCGGACATAAACATTTTTGTTGGTTTACATATTTATGCTAGAATTTTGACGGATCTCGTACATTTAGGAAGACGTGGAATTCAAATCGTGGTAAAAGAGATTGCTGGATCAACCTCATATGCCAAGAGAAACATCGTTGGAGATTTTCCTACTAGTCTGTGGCGCTTTTTGATTGATGAGCGCATACTTGGTCATATAAAATCGTCCACCGATGCTGAAGGCAAAATACAACTTCAAGAAAAGGATTCGGTAATTTCTGTGCAAGAAATTGAAGCATTTATATCCCTGCTATACGCTAGGGGTGGTTTTGCAGCGAGGAATGTTAGCGTGAAGATGCTGTGGTCTGAGACTTGGTGGCCCAAATTTTTCCAAGAGACAATGCCTAGAAGCAAATTTTACTAAATAATGCATCTTATTCGTTTTGACATGCGAAATACCAGATCTGAGCGACTAGCAACAGATAAATTTGCACTTGTGTCAGAAGTGTAGAACCCATTTATAGAACATTACATATTATGCTACAAACCTGGTGAAAATATATCTATCGGTAAACAGCTTTTTCCCACAAACGCAAGATGTCCCTTTACGAAGTAAATGGCAAATAAGCCTGACAAATTTGGTATAAAGTTCTGGCTCGCAGCTGATGTTCAGTCCGAATATTTGTTGAACGGGTTTCCATATTTAGGGAAAAACGAGTAACGACCAGCAAATCCACTCTTAGGGGAATACGTGGTTTTTAGTTTGATGCAACCGTTTCTGAATAAAGGGAGGAATGTTACAATGGATAATTTTTTCACATCCCTAAAACTAGCCAAACAACTAAGAAAACAAGCTACTACTATTGTTGGAACAATGAACCGTTCAAGAAAGGGGATTCCAACTTCCATAAAAAACGAGAAGATGGAGCTGTATGAATCCAAAATTTATAAACACGAAATCATGACACTAACGGTCTACCAGGGAAAACAAAAGTAAAATGTTCTGCTACTTAGTTCTCTACATTCAAATAGCATCAATATTGAAACAAATAAAAAAAAGAAAGCAGAACCATTACGTATTATAGCAATACCAAATACGGAGTAGAGGTTCTTGATCAGATGGCCAGGAAATATTCAACAAAATCGTCTTCCAGAAGATGGCCATTGCAAGATATGGATATTATATTATATATTATATTACCAGACAAAACTTCATATTGCAACTAGTAGTAGAACTGCGACAACAGTATGTTACAAGACGGCGGTCAACACCAACGGTCACAAATCCAGGGGATACAACTAATCAATCCTCAAATTCTCAACGTAACCAGTGCTAAATTGCAAACTGCAAAAAAAATAAAACAAAAGACAGATGTTATACAGGTAAAAAATTCGCATGCAAAGAAAATAGAAAAATTTGACTATTGTCTAATTGTGCTGTTAACATTTAAATAAAATTGTTTAAATAAATTTAGTTTACAATAAAATTGTGTTTTTTATTATTAACCCTTTACAGAGTGGTTTAGAATAAAAATGAAAAATAAAATTACATTTCAAATGAAAAATTCTAAGAGCGGTCAATGTGGTGCTTCTAGTGTTAACAACCAAACCTTGAAATCAGCTGTTTTGTTGCGTAAAGTACTGTAATGTATTACCAATTAGAACTTCGAAAAATAGTTTATAACTTTATAGAAAGGGTTTCTATAGGAAAAATAGTTGATATAGGCAGTGAAAAAAGTAAATCGATTTCATTCATACATGTACAACACGAGAATGTAAAGAGGAGATACAGCGCCTTACCAGGCCTAAGGAGTGATCAATACAGCACTGCATAAATACTGTAGAAACTTCGACACCAAAACTATCACCAGCTTTATACGTTCACACAAGCACCGTATGCTGGGAAATTAGAAGAAACGATCTAACATATAGACAAAAACTGATATCTCGTGTACTCGGAAACAGAGTTAGGCTGAACTTCTGAAATATAAAGTATTCTGTTTTTTATACAAATAACATTGAATATCATCATATTAATCTAAAATTCAATTGAAAAACCAACTTTTTAAGAAACAGGTATCTCAGAGCCTAAAGTCAGACATGTTAAGGGTGAAGGAATAACTGTGCAGCTTGGTACGCTAAGATCTCTTCCTAAATTGAACAAAGTTTATTAACGTCCACCACGCTCGCGATCATATAATTTTCTTGGCCGATATGGCATCATTCTATTACGCATAATACACAAGGATTGTACACCATACATTCTAAGAGATGAGAACCCGCCAAGCCTATCTCAGAATAGACATTTTGAGAATATCAGGGTCTTACTTACTAGATGGATATATGTCAAAGACTGAGAAGCCCAAAGGGTTTAGATATATTGGTATTGTAACCGTCTAAAGGTCGATGAGACATGTGCTTAAGACAGCAACTGCGTGTCATTGAAGGTAATACACCTTCAGTAATGCTTTAAAGTTACTTCTTATGTAGTTAAATTGCTTAATTGTAATTTTATGTGATAGTTTCGAAATATTGTTTTTGTAATTTACTATCCAATTACAAAAGACTACAAAAATCCTTAAAACTCGCGCTATTTAATCTTTTAGTGAACAGTTTTAAGAAAATTTAGCTTGATTTGATCAAGGGAAAATAATCGGTGAACAAATATTTTGAATCGCAGGATCTGTATTACTCTAGGCGCTGATCAATGATACACCCTACAGTTTAAATAATGTTTAAAAATTACCTTCATTATATATTATAACATAATTTATATAATAATTGGATTGACTGAAATTTATCCTAAGAGTTAGTCAATCGATAATACAGAGTTACCATCTCAACAGGGATCATGTGATGAAGAGCATCGGAAATTATGATATTTAAAAAATTACTGGAGCTGTTAAATATCCTCTATATTAAAGGTGTCATTACACTTTATGTTATAACAACAAACCCCAGCCCTTGAATGCAATAGTAAACCTATTGCACCCCGTCTATTCAAGCTTCTTTAAATTAAACAAAAGTAAGTTATCTCAAGTTTTGGATTAAATGTACTAATGTACTAACATGTAGTAATATAAAAAACAGTTTATTTTACATATACCTATTAAGCTTGTAAATTTCCAACAGGCTTGGTGTATAACGGTGGTGTGATATACTTAAAATAAGACATTTGATTTTCTACCTTCTGATGTAGTTTAAGATTAAGTTCTAATAGAATTGCAATAGCCTCGTTAAGGAAAGAACAATCGTATAACGTAAAACCCTGCACCAGATAATTGCCGTTGACGACACAAAAACATCCTGATACGTAGTTAGCCAACGCCATTAACTCAATTGATCGAGATAGCAGGAAAATACATCTGTTACGTAGAAAGGACTTAAAAATGTTTCATTGTAATAAAATTTTATTTGACTTTTAATTAGCAACCGTCAATTTTGTCGAATGGTTATCAAACTGGATGTAAGCCTCTTTAACATCAGTAGTTTGAACTCAAATTTTGTTAACGTCGTCTATTAAGGTAATTTCATTTTAAATATACTCTGTACGCTGTTAAGCTATTGCAATAAGAAAGTGCCTATTAAGAATTTTAATAGGATTAGTTACTACTTAAAATATAAAGGCAAAATAATTTCCCTGCGAACAAGGCGTAAAGAATACGTAAAATACGTAAAATGTCAGCTATAAATTCAATTCGTTGCATATCTAATTTTTTTCACTTTTATTAGCCTATTAACTCGCTTCTACTTGATAAATTGTTGTTATCTGTTGTATTTGGTACGGATTTTATGTTCAAATCAAATGCATTTATCGCGGAAGTGTACGGCGCATAACAGAACTCAGAAAAATTTGTGTAACAACTTGGAAATTCGGCATTTGACATGAAATTCATTATACTAAAAGATTTTAAGCCAAGCCCAAGTTCTAAAAATTCACGTTATTTGTAGTGTTCGGCACAAAATTTTTCGACGCGTTAAATTTGTAGGAGTGTGAATGCGTGTGCCACATAATATACACATACTAGACATTTGCAACATTCAACGCTCTTGATCCATCGTTTATCGGTTTCTCATATACATGAAAGAGACATGAAACAAGTATCCTCCAAAGGCATCACAACAAGAAATTTGAAAAGAGTAGTTATAGGTACTAACAAAAAAGAATTTTATCGCTGTATGTTGTAATCCAATAGCTTGAATAGAAGCGGAGATAATTGGAACTAGTTTTCAGTAGGCTGACGTCATCGGTCCACCAAATTTCGTAATAAGCATTTAACGTCCTATAAAATGCCCAAGCAATAACATAAATACTGTAGCTACAAATTAAGTTCGATGTTCTTTTACCCTGTATTTTAATAAAGCTGCTATTGAGCAATTTTAGCAAAAGTTTGAACAGGACATAAACTTTATATATATATATATATATATATATATATATATATATATATATATATATATATATATATATATATATATATATATA
>JAHWXV010691905.1:0-10559 GCA_024586415.1 Phrixothrix hirtus | reverse complement strand
TAGTCCAACGTACACTTATCTTACGGCGACCTTAAGTCACAAAGGTTAGAGCTTGAGCTATCCATCTCAAAGCAAATAATTAACCGAAAGGTCGTCGCACTACCCTTTATGTGACCTTAAGATACTTAAGAGTTCTTACATTGTCATTTTGCAGTATATTAATTAACTTCACATATGATATTAACAGAAAAACGTGAAACGTGTAGAACTGTGTCAGTTCTATTAATCGCGTATTTTTGTTATACATCTACGGGGTTACCGTTACATTGCAGGTTTTAGTAAATAAGTGTAGTATAAACCCAAGGTTATTATGAATACAGTAAATAGACGGCGGTGCCTTGTAAGAATTATTGTAGCTAGAATATCTAGCTCGATTCACTATGTTAGAAATAAAACAGGTCATTCAATAATTTTTTAAAAACTGATATAATTTTAACAAATCAGAATTTGAAACTATTACAAGGTTCTCAAAATTGTTGTGATTGAACTTAGTGTTTTCAAATTTTAAAGATAGCCTTGATGACAATAATTTTAGAATGCAGGCGCAAGAAATTTGACGCTAGCAAAGACGTAGGCACAAGCGGAAAATGCTTGACTTTTATTACTACAATAATTGAACGCCATAGTTATCTAGTTATAGTTATAGTTACAGTTATAACTAAAGCAAATATTATTGTAGCGAAGATTAAAAACAATTTTTAACAAACGAAAGTTGTAAATATTAAAATTGATAAAAGCACTTGTGAGAAAGCAGTTGAGCCATTGTTCTCCTACAAGGGTACAGTAACTTGAATAGAATCCATTTAAATGTGAAAAAACCTTGAATGCTGAAGTTAAATCAATATTTTATATATTAAATAAATAGTGACTTTGGAATCTTCCTTTGAATAAACAGGAAATACGAAGCTTTACCCAGATTAATTTGGTAATAATCACTGATCAATTGATGGAAATTTCAGTGTACAGCCTTTTTTGTAAATTTTCTACTTTACCGATGTTGTTGTACATGTTTGAAATTAAAACTTGCACGCCACACCACTGAAGATCAAGTATCATAAAACTGAACATATTGTAATGAACAAAAATCCATAGTAGCATAAAGCCTATCAACATTATGGAAGGGAAGGGAAGGGTAGGGAAGGGAAGGGATGGGTAGGGAGGTAAAGGGACGGGAAGGGCAGGGAAGGGAAGGGAAGGGCCGAGGATGAAAGGTGAGGGGAGGAAAGGGAAGGCAAAAGACGGGAATGGGGAGGGGACAGGAAAAACGGGGCGATGAGCGGTGGGAAGGGAAGGGAAGGTCTTTATATGGCAGCTGTTTAGCTTTAATATTATTTCGTTTCTCTATAAGCGACTTCACCACTATATTAAAAAAGTTTCTATATGATAACGGCAGATAGCATAATGCTAATTATTAATTTACTCCAAAAACACTTTTTAAAACTAGAACTGTTATAAACTTATATTTAAAATTACTTTAGCAAAGATACCGTTCGCTAAGAATCTTTATAAAATAATGCATTCAGAGCTCAAAGATTGTGACATTACAAAAATAATTACATGAATATTAAGCAACCTTAATTAGAATTTTCTTTGTTTACAGCAGCCGCTAAGATCACGCACGGCCCTTTAAGGTTAAGAAACTATTAACGAGTCGTGGTCACTGTTAGGATGATTACCCGATGTTGAGGTATGCATACACACAATCTCAATAGGAATGGCGAAGAATGTAAATAGACTTTCCCAGAACTCATTACATTCCACGGGACCCTTGAACAGGCTTTCTAGCTAAATATACATTTTCAGCTTAAAGAATATTTCTTCTAAAATTAAGACTATGCTAAAAAATAACCTTTATTCGTCCAACTTTATCATACAATATTTCACATAACCCGCACATCTTAGAAATTTTAGATATGAATTTCAAAGTTTTCTGGTCACTGAGCGCTATTGTCCATCCCTATTTTAGTTATTTCAGATTTATTTCCTTCTTTATTTAATTTTTTACACACGTCATTATGACCTCAGGATTGTAAAATGGCCAAACGACGCTAAACAATCGCTAGTACTAAAACGAAGTTATTATTGAAATAGAATCTGTTTCCAGTGCTTTAAAAGAACTTTATCAAAATTCTATTTACATTGCACAAATCAACAATTGGATATTTATTTATTATTATTAAAAATAATCGTATCAGTGTTATTAATTTATCTATTAAATCACGGAAACTTTTCGGCACAAAAACTTTAAAATATATAGAACACACATTAGCCACTTCTATACCTGTTGATGGTTGATTAAAAACTTTGAATTTTAAAATTGCAATTTGCTGAAATAAATAAACTGATTCAACACCTCTCTGTATAGGTTTCTTTTGAGGAACAATTTCTGCTACATGTGATTTCTGCATTAGGTACTTTGAGTAATACTTTTTCGAATTGGTTTAACGATCCAGATTTAGAAAATATTTTAAAGGAAAACTCTATTTGATTTAAAACTATGTATACACATAAGCGATTTTTTAATCTTCCCATGGGTACGCTGAACGTTTCGAAATCTAACATCACCTTCAGAGGTACAAGCTGTTAAATGAATGTCAATACAACAGTTTTATTAATTAACTTGTTCTATGATTCCTAAGTATAGGAATAAATTTATATTAGAGACATTTTACAAATTTGTAAAACGTAAGTATAATTTTTCCATATTTTCTTTCGTAGTTCAAAAATTAATAACAGATAGAATAATAATTGTAAGATATTTATTTATATACGGAGTATAGCTATAGGAAACGTTTAAAGTGTGCATACTTTTCGTACTAACTTTATAGCTTGAAAATATGAATGCGAAATTCTGACAGGATTTGTTTAGTAACATTCTTTGTTTTAGTAAGCAATAAAAATGCAAATATTGAAAATTTAAATATAACCAACCGTTCAACAAAAATCTCTTTAAAAGTACTTTACCTAAAGCGTTTATCATATTTAACTTGGAGTTCGATTTAGACTAGTTCAGCTTAATATCAATTCAAGCTCATAATATTAAATAAATAATTTTTTAATGCTATTCCAAGTATAGCTCTTGAAAAATATTATCGAACGAAATTAACTAATTTATTAGTCATTGAACATGACTCATATTCAATTTAGCTGTATCTTTAATTCCTTAAGTCTTGTAGTTACGTGTTTGGAATATTAAATGCTTCCGTTCTACTTTACATAAAAAAATATTAAAAATTATTTAGAAATTTAAACAACACAATATTATTGGATATTTGTAGAAATGGTTCCTAAGGAACAATTAATTTTGAGCTAAATTATTTTATGTAATTACAGTAATGGTGATGTATAAAAACAAATAATTAGTTGTTACATTTATCTAGATTTTGATGAAATTGTTACGGAGATTGAGGCACTTCTATTATGGATATTGAAAATCCTACAGCAATGCCTCGCAATATTTTAATCACTTATAAATTCTTCAGACTATAGATCCCCAAGATTCTTTTCAAGTGGATGCTCAAAATTTTCCCATCGAAGCTATTATAGTAGCGAACATAGTCGTAGATTAAACAAACTTTAAAAATCACATAAATGATTTTAAATTTCTGGGGCAGTAACACAAATATTTTAAGCCCGCAAAAAAAATAAATTTTCCAACTTCTGAGACTATTTATTCTTGGTTACTTTCAGATGTGATATGACTACTTCAGCAGTTCAAAAAAATCCTAGTAATAAGCGCTATTGTTTGTAAGGATCCCTTTGTCTTTCCAATTTTGTTTTCTTTCTTATACTCAAATCTAAACATTTGCGAAACCGCAAATTTTAGGTGAAGGTATTTTAAATCAACCAGATGTGAAATTATCTGGTGTTTTAAAAAATAGTACGATGTGTAGACGGTGCTATTTGACCCAATTGCGACTTATTTGTCATTGTTTATTTGTAAAAATTGAACACCCCGTATCTATACTATCCTGAAAAGTTTACTACCAAAATTAGTATATAAATCTTTAACATACGAGGGTACCACCGATTATTTCTTCAAACTAATAAAACAAAATGTAGTCAAACATTATTTTTATTATTCTTTTTCAGAGTATTTGCCCTTAAACTCAATGCATTTAGATATTTGATAAAACCAGTTATCATTGCATAAATGCCACTCTTCTTCAGTGACTTCAGATATAAGGCTTTTGAAGCTCTCCACTGCACCTTCTGGGCTTGCAAATCGTACACCACGCGTTTTATCCTTTAGTTTGGAAAATAAAAAGAAATCTGAAGGTGCAAGATCCGGACTATATGACGGATAATCGAGTAATTTTAATCTGGAAGCTTTCAGAAATACGTTTGTTTGACGTTCAGTGTGACTTGAAGCATTGTCGTGATGAAGGACAATCTCCGATCTAGGGTGTCGTAAACGAGCCTTTTGCATAACATCTGGCAGACATACTGTCGTATACCATTTTGCGGTATCCGTACGTTTATTTTGAAGCACGACTGTTGTGATAGGTCCTGATTTTGAAAAGAAACTGGTTACGATTTTCTTTCCAACACTTCGAGATTTCTTCACTTTGACTAGATTAGATTGTGTTTGAAACACCCACTGAGCCGTTTGCTGCTTTGATTCCGATTCAAATACATATATCCAGCGTTCATCACCAGTAATGATGTTGTAAACGGCTTTCGACCTACGTCCATTATATTTCTTAAGCGCTTTTTTATACCACTCCACTCGATATTGTTTTTGTTCCTATGTTAGCTTATGCAATATCCACCGACAACAGACTTTCCTCACATCCAAATGATTATGTAAAATCTTGTTTATTGCAATTATGCCAATACCCAAGGTGCTCCTAATAATCCTATACGTTACTAGATTATCGTATTAAATCATTCTTCGTATGGCGTCTATATTTGCTTCAGTAACGCCTGAGATTGGCCTTCCTACGCGAAAATCGTATATAAGTGAAACCCTTTGAAATTTAAATTCGTTATACCAGTTGTAAACACTTCGCTAAGAAGGAGCTTCTTCAGCAAATGCAGCACGAAGTTTTGAAACACTTTGTTTTGACTGAAGGACTTTTAAAATCATAGTAAATCATGTCTCTAAAATTTTCTTTCGTTAAATTCATTTTTGCTGCAGATCACTAGCTTTGAAATTAGCTTGTAAAATAACTGTTGCAGTTATCACAACTAAATTGTAACTGCCAAATAGAAAACAGTAAACATTTGTTTCATGGCATGTTTGATTCCTTTGATTCACTAGAAATATTAGTTTGCAGAAATTATCGGTGCTACCCTCGTATATTTCAGAAATAATAGTTATTCGTTATAGTGGGTTATATGGATCATAAATCGCGCGTGGCTATTTTGGCAAAAGGCGACGCAAGTGCAAGGTTATTAAAAACCTCGCGAGTATAATTCAAGAATGCTGTACAATACTTTATCTGTCACAACTATGCTTTATGATAGCACAATAGTTCATATTTCTATAAACTGGCCTACACATATAGATATGGCAAACCCGGAGGGGAAGGCCTAAGCCTTTATGCCACCGCTCTATGCCAGTAGGTGTACCGTGACGCGACTAACTTACGAAACCACCGACAGATCGCATAAACTCGTAAAATGCTGCGAATTGATTTAGTATTGACCGCCGAATGCCGCCGAATACCAAAATTAACCCAAAGCAACCCGATGGAGCAGCGTAAGTTGACTCACCCTGTATATAATAAATATTCTTACCTAAAGCGAAGCGGGAACCATTCAAATAAAGTAACAGCTTGCGATACTAAATTAAATAGAATAACGAAACCAAGACAATTGATATAAATCAATAAATCAGTTCATAAGAGTAATTTTTTTAACTCTCCCGATATATACCTGATTGAATAATAAAAATAATTATAAAAGGATTAGTTTATAAAATTAATTATTAATAACAAAGCAGATTAATTTGCAAGCTAAAAACGTAGTTCATTTTTTTAGTGTAGTTGTACGAGTTGTACGAGTTGTACGAGTTTCAAGTGAAAGTGACTTTGAAAAGTAGAAAGCATAGTATTTTGAAGTGTATAAAACTAAATAAGTTTACATAATTCACTTCTCCTTCAATACACTTTTGCCAGCAGTAGATAACCTCCTCAATCCCGTTGTAAAGAATTCTTTTAGTTGCTTGTATATGCAGTGCCTTTTTAAGGCTTTCATTATCTTCAAAATGCATTCCACTAAAACCTTTTTTAGGGGCTCTAAACAAATGATATTCGCTTGGAGTCAAGTCTGGCGAGTGAAGGGTGTGTTCAATTACTGTAAAGTTCAGCTTATTAATGAATTCGACGTTGATATTGATTAGGTGAAGTTTTACATTCTTATGCTAAAACAAAATCTCTTATGAAAGAATCGCAGGTTTAATTTATTGCTAAGGAATTCATGCTAAGCTTGGTCCTTTAATCTAGCAGTTTATCAGCGTTTGCTGTGTTTTGAGACAACTAATAAATTATTAAGTTATAACTATACACTACCAGGTATATTAGTCACGCAAGTAATTTTCAGTAGGGCTATAAGAAATTAACGTTATCCAAAAACTTGGTTTTTCAAAGTTTAAGTAACATAAATAAGAAATTAATTGAATACACCTCGTATGGTGCTTTAATAAATTATTCTGAAAAATTATAGTAAAGTAGCGTTAAAAACATGTCGAGGATGAACTGAAAACTAAAGTAAGTAGTACAAACGAAGGTACTTATTCAAGTTTTTTCATTTATTTTTCTACATAGTCACCTTTCAAGTCGATGCACTTGTTCCAAGGATATTCAAGCCATTTAATACTTTCACTATAATAAGACGAATCAAACGCATCAAAATAATTATTTATTTCTACAATCACTTCCTCATTAGATGAAAATCTCTTCCAACTTAGCCATTTTTTCAAGTTTAGAAACAAGAAAAGGTCAAATGGAGCTAAATCTGGACTGTAAGGTGCATGAAGAAGTATTTAGAATCGTAATTCAACTAATTTTGCCGTAACAATGTTCGATGAATGAACCAGTGCATTGTCATAAATCATAAACAACACTTTCTTTCTTGCCAAATGCGGTCATTTTTCCTATAACTTTTCAACCAGCTGCTCCAATAACGACGTGTAGTACTCGCTTATGATTTTTTTGCCCTTTTATAGATGCTCTATAAAGATAATACCAGGGGCATCTCAAAATACGGTGACCATAATCTTGTAAGCTGATGGAACCACTTTTGGGTTTTTCAGTGAACTGCAACCAGCTTCTACCCATTGTTTGGATTGAATTCTTGTTTCAAAGGTATAGTGGTGTATCGACGTTTCGTCAACGGTAATAAATCGACGAAAAAATCTGCCGGGATTATGCTTACAAAGGGTCAAATGGTACTCAAAAGTTGTCACGCGCATTCGTTCCTAGTTCACAGTTAGCAGACGTGGCACTCGTCCTGCTGACAGCTCTCTTATACTCAAGTGTTCATGTAAGGTATGACCAACACGTTCTTTAGATATACCTATAGCGTCTGCTATTTTATTCACCTTTAATCTACGATCATTTAGAACAAGATCATGAATTTTGGTAATCATTTCGTCAGTGGTAGCCTCTTTCGGACGTCTTGATCTTGTTTTATCTTCGGTACTCGTACGGCCAAGTTTAAATTAATTTATCCAGAAACAGTCTTAAATGATCGTGTAGATTCGCAGTGAATGTTACCTAACCCTTCTTCAATTTATTTGGATTTTTTCTCGGTGATATGGGAGTGTTTTGTTACAGCACGAAATTCTCTTTTGTCCACATTCACAAAACAACGTAACACGTTTATTTCATACAACAGAGACAAAGGTCGCAACGTCTTGGACTGAAACTTTGACAGCTGTCTTATAAGGTATTATGAATTTGATAAATGACACGCATGCGTAGATTATGGTGCCATCTCTATGTTAGTTTCCTCACTAATTAGATCGCCCTTGTATATATAATTCATACCGTAAAACTATTTATTGTTACAAAATTAACTAAATCAGCGTCTATTTATTTTAAAATTCGTTTAAACTTCTAAACACATACTTGCCAAAGTCAATTGAATGTCGTTGCAAACAACAGACTTACGCATAGAAGAAATTAATGTACATAGTAACATTACAATCTTAGCGAATAATTGATTGAGTTATTATAAGAACGATGGGAAATATACAGAACCCAGACCACTAAGGCGGAGGATATGACATCATGTATAGTGGGAAAAACTTGCAAGAGTTCGTAAGAAATAAGTTAGTCAGTAGCTAATTAACGTTGAGATAGAATAGTGGGGAGATGTTATCATGTGACTAAAGTGACACCACTGCACTATCTTGATAGTATTTTCTGTTACGAAGCCGAATTTAACGTGTACCTTAAATATTTTGCATCTATTTGTGTTGTTTTAGTTTAGGATAATCTAAATTAGTTTATATTCTATTTTGAATGCGATGTCTTGTTCTTTACCAGAACTCTGATCAGAACTACTGGAACGTTCAATTTTCAACGTTTTACAGACTTTCTCGAACTTTTCGTTAATATAGCTTTCTTTTTATGGACTTTATGAGAAAAATGTGTAACAAAAAGTTACAGCAGGTAGTGTGAGAATAAGAAGAATAACATGCAACAAGTAAGTGTAAACAATATACAGAACGGTATTTCGAAAAATTTGGTTTTTTAATTTTATGATTTCATTGTTTGGTTTATTTTACAATTTTGTAGATTTCCTAAAACTTCTGTACAACAACAGCTATGGATAAAATTTGTAAATAAAGTTAACATCTATTAACTAAAGTAAGAACTTACTTCATACATAAATGTTTATTATAATTTTCAATTAAATTCTCCTGAATGTGGTTCTATTAAAAACGCCATATTGTTAGTATTTGAAGCCACACCTACTGGTGTCATTTTCTACTAGCATAAATAGCTAACATGTCATCTCTCTGTATATTACCTCAATGTTAATAAATAAATGATGCAATAACGACATTGGCGGTTATGAGTGGTTTTGTTTCCGGAAGTGCCTTTTCTGTTATATCTAAATAAAATTGTCTCTACCAAAAATTTAATTCGCCTACTATTGGCAACGTGCTAAGGCGGAACTTCCAAATTATTGAAATAATCAATTCGCTAGAGATTAGGCTAAAATTCGTTCACGTAGATTTCTACTCTGTGGAATATCAATCAAACTCGACAGTAAGAAACATCTTCCGAACGTAAAGTCATCAGAGTTGTAAGTGTTTACACCTGTATTTTAGCACCTAGCCAAGAGTTTAGTTTACCTTATCCATACGCTTAAATCACTTGTTGCATCAACTCAGTTTTTGTTTTGGATTAACGTAACGTAACTAAGGGACACTGTTTCCCTCTCTGGTTTGTTGTGAAACAAATGAATTACGAATTCTCAATACCAAACTCTTTAATAGAAGTTCTTAATGTTAAAAATTTAAGCTAAAAACTTTTGATCTGTTAAAACTAATTATTAACAAACCTAATATGTTATAATAAGTATTTTATTTTATAAAATTATTAAGCATTGGGTACTCTACCAAATTTATTTTTCATGTACTTTAAATGTGAAATTACGTCGTTAACATAAATGAGCGTCGATCAGTACGAATGAATTTGTAAATAATCGCTTCCGACCTGTTGGGATGAATAAAGCTGCATATTAATAAACTTCGAGTATCCTTTTCGTTAACTATTGTGTATATTGTTTTTTTGTTAGAATTTAAGGTATATCTTGACCAATTTTATTGTTGATAATCTTTGTTATTATAATCCTGTCATCCAGTGCAAATTTATGATATAAACGTGTTTTGCGCTCAATCAGTGTTCCTATTTTAACAACATAAATCTTATATAAAATCGTAATTATACAGTGCGCGTTCAATAAGTTTAAATCCGATCCAGTAATATGCTAGAAAAGAAAAGTTAAAAATCATATGTTTCAATTTAAATTTAGAACTTTTAAAATATTATAAGACTGTAATTCAGGTTAGTAATTGTATCCAGTGTGGTCAAATTTAATACCTATTTTTTAATTGTTTAATCAAACCTAATTACGTTCTGAACTTTGGTACAGTATTCTGTAAATTTTATTGACATCTTGAATTCTATTTTAATATACAGGGGGCTGTACCATTCCGTACTCCCTTTTATTTTTTGAAAATTTAATAGGATATTTGGATTAGATATATAAAAGCGAGGGGATTCACTCCCAAATTAAAAATAAATTAGAACAGCATAATTTATATGAGCCGTCACCAATATTGAGCACTTGTCGTTTGGCACAATCCCTTTCGGCTATTTCCCGGATCCGCATTGCCGTATGAGTGTCTGTCTCCGCTCCAAAGGTAGGTCGTAACATCTTGACATACCGAGTGTTTCCAAAAAGCAATCCCTATGTCGCAGTATTTGACTTGAGAATAGTGGCGCCCATTTTTCCTAATTTTGACAACACCACAGCATTCAACTATCGAAAATACCGATTAACTCCGACTCGCTCCACTGTGGCATTGCCGGCCGTAG
>JAHWXV010691869.1:0-11492 GCA_024586415.1 Phrixothrix hirtus | reverse complement strand
ATAAGTGTTTAATGTTTTGAGAAACTGATTTTGTACAAGCGAAATGGCAATGATGGTAAGTTTTTGTTATTAACCTTAGTAATTTCTTGCCGCATTTTTCATAGTCTGCATTTTTTGCATGATTCTTTTAATTTTCAATAAAAACTAATGCCATTTTTAAGTTTGGCCTACTTTTAAGTATTAAAATTTATTTTCAATATAATTCGATATAAGTGTATTATGTTCATAAATGTTTCATATTGTCCATTTTATGACAACTGGGTTGTGAACATTTCTAACTAAATCAAGACGGTATGTTTCACAAATTATTTAATTTTAACGATTTACATTTATTTCGATTGTATTTTCATTATTATCTGTCCAAATCCGTTGTCTTTTAACCACAACTTTTTCAGTTTTGCCTAATATATTTAAAAATAATCTGTATTGCACTTTATTAATAAACTGTATTCATTATTTTAGGTGCAGCTAGATTTAAGAAAATATGCATTTCCTGATTGCGACAATCCCGTTCTCTTAGAAAACACCAATCATCGGCAGCTGCAGAATGCTTGCGCACGAAAGGAAGCTTACGTCAATAACTGCAAAGTACAGAAACACGTATTTTCTTAATATCTTTATTTCATAAATATATCCTGTAAATATACCTCGAAATATACCGTGTATTATTCAAAAACTGTGTTATTTACAAATTTATATTCCTAATATGGGTATAAATGTAACATAAATATAAGTATACTAAATAAATAACACATGATGTTTTCTTAAATATATGGACATTAGCATCTGAATTATGCATGATATATGAATATAATATGTGCATTTTATACATCATAAATTTTTTGTGGCTAAGGTTCTCGTGTCCTTCATATCCTGTTACGTAAACTTAGAGGTTTTCCTGAAAAAATGCGTTGAAGCGTGTTATTATCGAAAATCTCTGGAGTTAAGCAAGGTTTTACGTATCAAGTAACTTGGAAGGGCGACTGTTACAATTATCGTTCTCAAAATAAACGTAAATAATATTTTAATTATTTGTGAACATTTGCATATTTGTATACCTATGTATGCAAGAGAAAGTCCTGTGTTGTCTCACACTAAATTTTTTACAATTGCAATTGGAATAGTAAAAGAGCGCTTGTTCGGTTTTTAAAAGACATCTACAAAGACATATAATTCGTAAAATTGTATTTTAGGATATCAAGGAAACTGACTACTGGAAATAAAATTATAGATTTAATTAATTTTTTGAATTCACTAAAATAGATCACAAAAAAAGAAAAACTAAAGATTTTAATACTTATTCAAGATAAGTACGTCGCTTTTCAACAAAATGCAAGTATGTGTGAAGTACATATCGCTTCATTCTAGTACCTTACTCGTAAATATTGATTCAAATGCTGTAGAACAGTAAGTATAACTCCATTGTAGAAAAATTTATTGATGGGAAAGGAATAAATTATGCTCTAAAACTATCTTATCGAGCTAGGTGTGCTGCTGTGGTTGTCGTTTTTAACACTAAAAGACGACATAGTGAAATGTACAGTAATGTGTACCAAAGAAGTCCCAAAAAAATTCGGAAAACATTTTAGCATAGACGAGCCATGCAAAATAAAATCAGGCAGGCATGAAGAAGTCTTCAGAACAGAAAAATAGATAGTCAAATCTAGATTTGAATTCTGAACAAGATTATGGAGAAAATTTTCAACAACCAGAGGAAATATTTTTACCTGAAAAACAAAATATTTCTAAATAAACTAAGAAAAATCTGAGAAATAAATACAATTTCACTAAAGGGGGATTATTCTGCAATCTAATTGTGGTAAATGGAGGAAGGGAGACGAAAGCTCCTCACTTCATCCAATTTTCAGAAGATTTTCAGACGAAGAAAACATGCCAGCCGCGTTAATTTGGTCCATTCGTTGTTGAACGATTCAAAAAATTTAAATGTCCAGTTTTTGGTGCATGGAAGAATACACGAAGATGATGCAAGACGTCTATTAGAAAATACATTGAACATAAAAACCTAATCTTGTGGACTATTTATTGACCAAGATCTGCAATATTTAGGCGTAACATCAGGAAAATTCATTCCTCTGCTGGGGCTCAACCCCAGGACATTTAGTTTGCCGAGCCTAGTGCTCTACCACTAAGCCATTGAGGAATTCGTAGACTAGTCAATTAGTGAATCGTTTTAACTTTTATTAGTGTCATAGAGTAAAGGACGCATAAATCGACTGGTTTTCGAATTCCTGGAAGGCTCAGTGGTAAACTACTATCCCGGCAAGATAGAGGATCTGGGATCGAACCCAGTTGAGGAATAATTTTTTTTTAAATTATACGTTCTCTTAACTAAAGATTATTAACTACAGTTCGGTAAATATATTCTAGTACGAATTAACCGCTTCCTTATATACAGGGTTATTTTAAAATCCACCGACAAACTTTCACACGGTACTGTAGAGGCCTGACCATGTGCATTAACAAGAAAATGGTTTAAAATAAAATTTTTTGGAAAAACTTGAAAATGTCCATTATTTGAGAACTGCTGAAAAAAATGTATGTACAAATGAATCATGTCGAAACAAAATCTATGTTGTTTCAATATCAAATTACTACAGCATTCCTTTATTTAGGGTAAATACTGATCTACCTCAATTACAGTCAATGGTCTACATTTTATACATTCGAATTTTATTAAGTTAAATAATAAATTAAGTGTTTGAAGTTTAATTTGTAGAAATGCAACTAGTAACAAATTATCGATGAATACTGCGATCAATAATACAATAAATAAGGAGCAACTTGAATAATCAATAAGGCAATTCCAATAACTCAAGTTATTAATAAAACAGATGCACTAAAAGGACTCAAAGCTACTGCATCTTATGGCGCATAAGTAAACTCACTCCTTTCACCATATTAATAAGTTCGGTGAGTAACACCCATCTTTTTAATAAATTTATTTTATTTAAAATCAGTCCTAAAACAAGTTTTTTGCACCTCTGTAACTTCACAAATAAATGAATTTTCATTTTAAAATCCAAAATTCAACCCCCATAAAACATGTGGAATCCAATCATGGTGCAAATTAACAAGTGATACCGCCGGGGTCAATCGCTAATACTATAACTAAACTTGACAAAACATTTTCCATGGAGGCTGCCTGAGATTTGAAATGCGTTATTGATATTAACACCGAGTACCTGCGATCTTGACACCTGTTTCTTGGTACATTAAACACTTAGCTACCAATTCGTGTATAATATACCATATTCGATACTTTCAAAATTTTGAATGCTCAACTTAACGACACACCTCCAATATTGATATAGAGTTCATGTACATAAGTATATGAACGGAGAATCCCGTAACAAGTACATACATATTATATGTACATTCGGGCAGTCATTTCTTAGTCCAGCACAGTAGACAAAGTTTCAAACAGGACCGGCTAAAAAGTTTAATTCCAAATATTTAGAAAACTATGCAATTTAGACAGATAGTTTAAAATCCTTTTTTGTTGTGCATGCCAAGATATACAGGGTGTTTAGTAACTCTAGGCAATAAATAAAATTTCATGTACATTTTTAAAAATTAAATCGAAATGCAAGAATACATTTTTTCCATTTTCTGCTTCGTTTTCGAGATATCTGAGTTTAAATGTTGCAAAGAAATAACAAATAATTACATAAATATGAATTGAAATAAACAAATTATTGCGTTTAAATCTAAAACGAACGATAAATAAAAACTGCCAACAAAAAAGAATTATCCAAGTAAGTGCTGAAAGATTCCACCATTTTCACGAATACATGCACGACAGTGTTCGAGCATCAAGTTGTTTACCGCCGCAAAGTTTGCTGTAGCTTAAATGTACTGCATTGCGTTATTTATATTGTCTTGTAGCTGTTCAACTGTATTAATTTGTTCAGCATAGTCTAACCGTTTTAATTCGCCCCATAACCAGAAATCTAGAGGGTTAAGGTCTGGAGACCTTGCAGGCCAAAGAACTAGGACGTTTTAGACTATTCATCTTTGATTAAAATTTTGATTCAACCATCAAACGACATTTTTACCAACATGTGGTAGTGCGCCATAGTGCTGGTACCACATCCTAAATCGCAAGTCTACAGGTACATGGTCTAGAAAATCTTCTATTTGATGTTCGAAAAATTCTAAATACGAATTAGCATTCAAATGTTGGGGCAAAACTTGAATAGGTAGTAGTTGTCCGTTAAAAATTCCACGCCAAATATTGACAGAAAATCTGCTTTGAAATGATCGAACTCTCCCTTCATGTGGATTTTATAATGACCAGATGTGATCACTGTGACGGTTGTTAGTGACATTTCTGGTAAAAATGGATTCATCCGACCATAATACGAAATGAATAAATCTGCATTTTTATTACATTATTCCAGAAACCATTGACGAAAAACTCAGCAGTACACTTCGTCGCCTGGCTGCAAATGATGAACGCTTTGATTGTGATACGGTTGTAAAATTTCCCGATGTAAAGTTTTCCAAACAAAATTATGATATACTGCCAATTGTATTGAAATCAGTACTGGTGCATGGTTCCTCAAGCACAGAATCAATTATGTTTTCTTCCTGTTCAATTGTATGCCGTTTAGCAATTCCACATTCACGAAGTCTTTGAAATGTATTCGAAAAAACTCACCGAGATGGTTGATGTCTGTTGGGATACTTCAGTTGGTGGTCGCGGCATGCCGCGAGAGCGTTTCTATTACAAAATCCGTAAATAAAGATAATATCAACGTATTCCTCATTTGTAAATTCCATTTCAAAATCAGTTCACACGCAATATAATGACAAAGCGATGGTAAACTGACACGCTTCTATTCACTGTTTCCATAGTAACCTGATACTTGGATAATTCTTCTTTGTTTGCAATTTTTTTTTGTTGTTGGTTTTAAATTTAAGCGCAATAAATTTCTCCCCTCTAAGATAATTTGTTTATTGCAATTAATATTTATATAATTATTTATGTTATTTCTCCGTAACTCAGATATATCGAAAGCGAAGCAGGAAATGGAAAAAGTCGACTTAATTTTTAAAAATGTACATGAGATTTCATTTTTCGGTTTGAGTTACCAAACACTCTGTATAGGCTATTAATACAATGAATCTTTAATACTAGATACCCTGTATACTTTTTTTGGGTATTGTTTACTTTTTAAAAATTCAATATCGAAAATTTGTCGTTGTATTTAGAAAAATGTTTCCATTTAAAATTCAAATTTTGCATATTGTTTCAAGACTCATCAATCTAAACCAATTTTGCAATAAATCAATAATTTCCAAAATAATTAACTGCTCCAGAAGTTTTGATACATTCTGGGATACGAGTCATGTCAATATCAAATGTATGCTTTTAGAAAAGTGTAAATACTTTTATAAAACTCTGGTGTGAGACAACACACGATTTTCTCTTACGTACATAGATATGCAAATATGCAAACGTTCACAAATATTAAAATATTATTTGTTTATTTTGGGAACGATAATTGTAACCGGTCACCCATACAAGTTACTGGACACGTAAAATCCTATTTAACTTCAGAGATTTTCTCTGATAACTCGCTTGAACAAATATTTTCAGGAAAACCTCAAGTTCGCGTAAAACGATGTTAAGGACATAAGAACTGTAGCGTATTTCAAAAAAATTGTTAAAAACTTTTTCAAGTAAAATCGCAAAAAACTTGCAAATCGCAAGAATAAAGTGGACTTACGGTCATTCGATTTGAACTAAATTCTTGTCGTCTCATGTACAGAAGATAGAAAACTTAAATATAGTTTTTGATTTTCATTTGATGATTTGCTGTTGAGATATGTTGCTCATGACTAATACCCCAAGTACTTGCGGTTACTCAATTTTCAAAAATTTATTAGAGAAACGCCTTGGTTAATACAAAACTAAATTAAGTAGCCAACTAACATACCAAGTTTAAAAAAATCGTTACAACCGATTTCAAGAAAACGGTGAAAATGAAGAACTCGAAAAATATATAGAAATGACCGAAATAAAGTGGTACTTCCAGTTATTCGATTTTAACCAATTTTTAGATTTTCCAGAAAAAGACGATTATGACACGAATTTTCATTTACTTAGGACTTTTAGTTTTATAGTTATTTTATTCAGAGTTAACAGTGGAAATACTTCCGGTTACTCGATTTAGAAAAAAATTTTCTGAATAACCGCCTAGATTATAAGAAATGGTCTTAAATGGTTAAAAAATACAATAGATTTTAAAAAAATCGTTAGAGCCAATTTCGAGAAAATCTCGAAAAACGAAAAATTCGGAAAATATCTAACAATGACTGAAATTAGGCGGTGCTTCCGGTTATTCGAATTTACCAAATTCTTGATTTAGCACACCAAGGTAGTTGTGACCTTAAATATAAATTGTCATTCAGCTAGGATTTTTAGTTTAATAGTTATTTTATTCAGAATTAACGGTGAAAGTACTTCCGGTTACTCGACTTACGGAAAATTTTATGAAAAACCGCCTATATTATATAAAAGGGCATTAAATTTTAAAAAAATCGTTATAGCCGATTTCGAAAAAATCTCAAAAAATAAAAAAATGATAAGAGTAAACTGGCTCTTCCGGTTTTCCGATTATAGTCAAATTATTGCAGTCGCGTACGACGATGGATAGAAACTGAAATATAGCATTTAGTTTTTCTAGGAGTTTTGGTTTTCGAGTTATCGTGTTCAAAGGCAGAAACACACACATACGCACGCGCACACGCACATGCACACGCACAAGCACAAGCACAAGCACAAGCACAAGCACAAGCACAAGCACAAGCACAAGCACAAGTACAAGCACAAGCACATGCATACGCACACGCACACGCACACCCACACGCACACGCACACAACACGTACAGGCATACGCACACACACGCGCACGCGCACGCGCACGCACACGCACACGCACACGCAAACGCACGCGCACGCTCACCCACACACGCACGCCCACGCGCACACGCACACGCACGCGCCCACGCACACGCGCACGCACATGCGCACGCAAACACATACACGCACGCACACGTAAACGCACGCGCACGCGCGTGCCATGCAGTTGCGCGTGCACGCGTACGTGCGCGTGAACGTGCGCGTGTACACAAATACGCGCTCACAAAGAAATATAGTAAATTTCAAAAAGATCGTTTTAGCCGATTTCGAAACAATCTTAGAAAACCCAAAAAATGACAAGAGTAAAGTGGTAGTTCCGGTTTCCGATTTAGTAAAATTGTTGCTGTCGCGTTCGACGACGGATAAAAATATAAAATTTTGTTATTCTAGGACTTCTGGTTTTCCAGCTATCGTGTTCACAGGCACACTCCACACCAACCAATTTTCAAAAACATGATTTTCGTACTCAGGGGACCCGAAAACGAGCATTTCCACTAAAATGGAAAATTTTGGTCGAAAACAATACTTTCTCTTTTACCTATATTTCATATAGGGTAAGAGAAAGTAAAAAACAGAAATCTAAAATAGATTTAATCATATATGTTGATATTTTATGTATTAGTTTAAATCACAATTACGACAATAATCAATCAACTATACTTGAAAATCGAATAAGTAGGATTGACGTTAAAATTATAATGCAGTCGCTAACTAAAATTTACATAAATTATAAAATTTATAAAATATACATTTTTTTAAATATATGTACAACAATTTACCAATATAAAATAATACATCCCAGTACCTTGTATATCTGTAGTGCAATAATTTTAATGAACAAAGAATGAAACAGTACATTTGTTTGTTTAATTTCCCATTTAATAATCAAAATGTAGCTATAAAAACTAATTAATATTACTTATATTAAATTATATTTAAGTAAAAGTAATGAATTCGAGGAAATCCTTGGAAAGTTAGCTCTGTTGGTGTTATGTCATTTTTGTGCTTCCTTCTCCCCACACAGAGTGTAATTGTTACCACCCATTTGCACTATAAACAGTACCTCGTCCTTTACGCCGCAAAAGTGTCTACCCCGGGAGTTACTTAACGAGCCCACTTAACACTCCACAATATACAGGAGCCGTCATAAATATGCGGTGCTATTAGAGTGTCTGTCTCCACTCCAAAGGTAGATCGTAATATATTGACATACAGGGTGTTTCCACAAACATTACCTAGTAGCAGTATTGACTTGACAACAGTGGCGCCCACCTTTTACCGATTTTGTCTTAACCTGACAGTGTTCAGCCTCGTAAGTGCCGATGAACCATGCCTCGCTCCACTGTTGCTTTGACGGCCATAGTTGAACACTCGTAATTTTACTTGACACATGCGTTATTTCTAGTTTAGCCTGTGACAAAACAACAAGTCATCTATGTCTTAACACTGTTAATTCATTCGTAAAATTATAACGGACCAATCTAATATATCACGTTTCAAAATCGTACCCTTCGCTTTTAAAGTTTCACAGGCATAATTCGATTTGATTACTGTAATAAATAGAGAATAAGCGTATTACCATTTCACACAATTGGGATAGTTTAGAAATAACGATCTGGAATAATGCATTTATTAATAACTGACCAAGCTAGTTTTTAATCGTGTATCTTACTAAAAAATTTAATTATAAACATAATTATTTTATATTTACCTCTTATAATGTGTTTAAAATTAGTCGAGTTTCATTTTTTTTGGATGCTGTACTTGACAAAAAGTTATTAAAGTGCGTATTAAACCTGAAAAAGATGGGATTATTTTATTTAACAATTAGAAGGTATTTCTTGATAATATTTTATTGAATCAACCTAAGAATTTTTACATTGAAGTTATTAAATGTTACGTTAATTAGATAATGCAATGCATAAGAATACTCTGTAAATACAATTTTTAATATTAGCCTCAAATACTTAACCATTTCAAATTGTATTAATCGTCTCACCAATAAAGTATGATTCAAAGTTGATGTTTATTTCGATGTGTATTTTACTACTCGAGTATATCGTACAAAATATTAAAATGCCCAAACAATTTTGATTGCATCTTATACTTTGCTTTGATTAAGTTGCAATCGATAACTAATATGTAAAATATTTAGCAGTCGTTCAATTAAAATTGAATATACAATGCATCCGGGAAATATATATATATATATATATTGTGGTAGATAGAGCCACAGACGTAAGGATAAAGACATGAATTTGATTACGTTACCTCATATTTTAAAGCAAATTGTATATAAGGTTGAAAAAATGTAAAATAATTTGATAGTATTAATATAGGAAGGTCATGTGATTATTAAAAGAACCATTTCTCAAAAGAAAAACAGTAAATTGAAGAAAATAACAAGTTACGACCAAAGATCGGTATCGAAATTAGAATATCAGATCAAATTTCAAATTAAATAATTTTATGTAAATGTTAATTTAAGCAAAATTTAGAATACTATGTTAGTAAACCCATGCAGATGAAATATCTGAACATTTGCATTAACTAATTGTAATAATTTAAATAAATTTAAAAATTTGAGGTTAACTACTGAAAATTTCTAACTAAAGGGATAAAATTAATTAATGCATATGTTAAAAATTATAGAATACGTGTAAATAAACTTTACAATATAAACATTTAAACAATATAACAGAATAATAGTGTAATATTGAAACAAAGTGTGTGAATCTTTAAATGCATCACATATTTAAGAAACACACTTTTCTTCAAAATAATTATGGAAATAGTAATTACCAGGAGCTGTAGAATAGTATAGGAGTGTTTCCCATCCATTTCTTTGAAATTTTGCACAAAATGTTTCTAAAGTTAAAAATATTTATCATGGCCACAGATCATTTTGGTATCTTACAAATTGGACACACCAAAGATTTCTAAAAATTTTAAAAGTGTTCCTTGAGGCTTTGCAGTGAGATACTGTCAATAATTTCAACCAAGAATATGTTTTCAAAATTCAAATCTATCCAATAGTTAAGATGTTATGACCATTTAAAGATTGGCAAATTTTTGAAATAATGTAGTCAGCAATTTCAACCTACATTCTGGTTGAATCTTCACTAATTTTCAGCAGCATTTTGACCATCGAAAGTGCATGTCATGCTGCTCTTAATAAATAAAAATTAAATAGATCGAAGTTAATCAAAGTACGACGTGATAACCTGAAACAAGTTCGTCTTGATAAAAGCAGAATTTAATTAAAATAAAATTGAATTTAATTACAAAGGATATTATGAAGAAATTAGGAGAAGAAGAATAATTAAAATTTTACCTGTATTTAAATTACCTGAAGTTATCGTGCCAGGTGAGAAACATTTAAAAACCATTTAAGTGAATTTTAATTGATTTTGGAATTTAACGTTATTCATACAACTGAAATTAAGGAAGAAACTTTAAATTAATTTCATGAATATTATTTTGAAATACTTACATTTCTACAAAGAAGTAAATGGCCACCATCTTGTATAAAGAAAATATAAAGTTAATTTACAACAATAATTATTTCCAACGAATTTAGATATATTTCCAACAACATCACAACTAAAAAATCTAGAAATGCTCACGGTTGTGAACATTAAGTTATTATAAACTATTTTAACAAATTTTAGCAATTATTTCAACAAGACCGAAGGTCATAACACCACTGTAAACCGTACGAGTAGAAGGGTCTTTGATAATTTAAACGGTACAAAGGAACATAGAAGTATCGGAAGCATAGTGTGTAAACTCTCAAGACTACATAAAAGATTAGTGAAATATAATTATAAAAGTGATTGATTACAAACTACAGTTAACGACCATTTAACAATTTAAATAAAAGACGTTTAAAACAAGTTGAATATATAGACTAAATTTCTTTGATTGATAGAATAAGTTTAATTTAATTTAAAGCATTGTAAAAATTTTGAATTTAGCATTTAAGTTTTAAAAGTTTAAGACAGATTTCTTTTATCATTTATTATACACTTGACGGATAACTAAAGAATTCAAGGAAGATTATTTGAATTGATATTCATTTTTAATTTTGATTTTTTTTGATACCATTAAACTTAAATTTAAATAAAAGGTTGTCGTTTTATAAAGCTCATTTTTAATTATAATCTTGATTAAATTGATTATTTTTCTTTCAGAGATTTGAATTTGATAACCTATTATCTGTATTATTGAACTAATATTTTGATTTTTATTGTTGATATTGAGTTTGATACGAGGAAACGTTATTCATCTTATAGCAAAGTGTAGGGTGGGTTGCAGCATATCCGGAATAGGTAGGAAAATTGTTCAACACAAAGTAAATAGAACTTCGAGAATAGGCAATCAAACGTTCAAGGATAAATAAATTAATTTAAGTCTAGCAATCACAAGATACAAAATTAATTTCAATATTGTTGGAACAGTCAGTTCGTAAGACCGATTTCTACCATAATATATATATATATATATATATATATATATATATATATATATATATATATATATA
>JAHWXV010691768.1:0-14789 GCA_024586415.1 Phrixothrix hirtus | reverse complement strand
ATATATATATATATATATATATATATATATATATATATATATATATATATATATATTAAATTTAGTGTCAACCACCGAAGATGCTTATTAAACCAACAATTGCATGTTTATAATTAGGAATGTATTCCTATCGTAAAAATAGCAAAGAAAAAACCAAAAGAAACTATGTTTCAAAAAGATCACCTAAAAGAATTTTAATTATTTGACGCTGTTAAGTAAAAATAACTTCATTTTGATAGCTTGTAACATAAACTACCTAATAAATTTAAAGATGGTTAGGAAGTTTTGGTTCGGTTTTAAAACATTTTGCGTCACGTTTCACTAAATTCAGATTCTACTGTCATACTAAGTTGTATCAGAAGTACCAGTATCATTCCGCTGATGGCGATATTCAATTATAGAAAGTTGATTTGGTCAACCGAAACGTAAAAGTTATGGAAGCTTACATTGCTGTATCTTCTAAGCCATGCTCCGTCAGTAAAAAGCACGATGTTTTGAAAGTTGTTATCATTTGTAGACATGTTCAAAACCGATTGCAACAAATTCAGATCCGGAGGGTAATGGGTAACAAGGAAAAGTGCTTGTACTCGCTGAACAAGATGTGTCGAAGTGAATGATCTTAATGTACTCGACATACGGTGCTTTTAGTTGTTCCTAAATAATTTGCAGTCTTCTGTTGATTCCCGAATTACTTTCAATTTCTTCTAACAATAAGTCGGCTACTTAAACCCAGGAGTCGTTATCATTTCTAGTACTCTCTTATTAGAAGTAGCACGTTTAAACAAACTTAATTAAGGATTTTGGTTATACAAAATAATATATCAACGTAACATTAAATACCTGTTTATCTTAACTTATGATCAATTCTTGGAACATTCAGATATCAGGAAGGTCATGAAGAAAAGCGTCCAGATATATTTGTCTTACTTCTTTGGCATTTTTCAATAAGCGCGTATACATAATATGCATGTCAGTTATTTCTTCATTACTATAATCGTCCATAATTATTACAAAATAGCAATACAAATTGTTTTTCAAAAACAACATCAATAAGCATTCATACGAACAGAATTTTATACCAACCTGAAGTTTGTTGTTTATAAATTACCTAGGCACTACTCTATTAACCAATTGTTTTCTGTTATCAAAGATGAAACAATCAAATCCTTACACCAGATATCATGCAAACTATAAGTTCTGTTAAAAATATGTAGCAACAGAGTTTTATAGGAAATATATAAGTTAATAAAAAAAAATTAATAGTTTATTAAATAAATTGACTTCTTAAATAAATTTATTAAAAATAATAATCTTGAGCTAGAAAATGAATGAAAGTTGCATTCCAGTTATGTAAAACTTGACGTAGACCATACCAAAAGGGTTTCTATGCCTACTTTAAACTTATTAAGTCGTTTCTGCAACAAGCTATTAAAATAAAGACATAACAAGCTTAGGTGATATTTCGAATCATCGTTTCTTACGTAAAGAATAAATTCTTGTTATCGGTATGCAATTTTGGAACACCGAGTATATATTAAAACAAATTAATCAATCATATAACTGTAAAACAGCATAAGTAAAAGTGAATTTACTGCAAAAGCGTGTCCTTGATTACGAAATGGCTGCCCAAGAAGATGTATTAGCATCGCATCCCTTAAATTGCAATTTAAGATCCAACAGAAATATTCTTAACACCAACATCACTAAGGAACTTGTCTTCTGGTAATAGCCACCTGATATGAAAAACTATACATAAAATAGTGGTTAAACAGTAATTTCTTTTCAAAACCAAATTTATTCTTAATATGTATACCTACTTGCAATAAAGAAAATATTAACTCCAATTTTGATTAAATTAGAATATAAGGCACATTACTTTAATAGCAGACACATCTTAATATGGGCAACAAAAAACGCGTATAAACATGGTTTTTGCAATTAAAATTTTCAGCCTGTCCCTGGTTTTTTAATTTGGTCTACTGTATTCAATAAGAAATTCCTGAACAGTTGATCAGAAGTCGGATGAACGCATCGATTTCAGAGCACTATTGATGAATAATTCTCAATCGATTATTATAAATATCGGATACATTAATTACTGTTTAAAATAAAAAGTTTTATTTTCTTCCTTAAAATTTCTAGTAATGTTAATTTTGCAAGTTTATAATTTCTTTAAAATAAAAACAAGGTTTTTACTTAATAGATACAATTTTTAATATGTATCCATTTGTATTATTGAATTTAAAAACATTTTTTAAATAACTTTCACCTTTACAAAACCACTTTAACATGGCGTTAAATTGTTCTTGATAAATATGTTTATATAGTAATATTTACAATCACTTACGAGCGTACTTTGTTTTATTTGAATCTACATTATGTTATGGTATTGCATTTTAGGGGAATACAAATTCTCGATATTTATTTTCAGTATTTAAAATACAAAAAAAGGCTATTAGAATACTGTATAATGAGAACTTGAAGACCACCTGTCGATCATTGTTTATTAAAAGTAAAATTTTACCCTTAACAAACTTATATGTATTAGAAGCTGCCTCTTTAATTTTTAAAAATCTATCGAAAACAATCAAACGTGTTGATATTCATAATTATTGTACGAGGAATGCCGGCAGCCTTGCACTCACTAAACCTAAAAATGAAACTTATAAAAAATCTATAGTATATACTGGCCTTGTTATATTTGAGAAGCTTCCAATTGATATAAAAAAAATACAAACTATAAAAATATTTACAATTAAATTAAAGCATCTATTGCAAGGTTATGCATTTTATAACATACAAGAGTGTTTAAATGTAGATTTTAAGATTTAACTGTAACCATTTTTGTAAAATTTTTAAATATTCTATACACTGTAGTGTTTTTGAATAAATTACTTACTTACTTACTTGAGTTGTGTATAATTTAAATTTTATGAAAACAATTAAAAATCTAAATAAAAAATTTAAGGTAATTTGTATAAAATATAAAATATAAAATATCTACATACAAATTATTATGGATGCAACTTATGTAAATTTAAGATATTTATGATAATTAATCCATAAATAACTTATAATTAATAAGCAATAGTGATGGTAAAAGCAATTTGGATGAGTTTAAAGGAATCCGCTGGAATACTTTTTATTAAAATAGCTAGCGACCTTGGTTCTAAAAAGTACATTAATAGCAAATGTAAACTGACACTGAGTAAACAAACGTAAATTAGTATTTATGTTTGCAACTACGTTTCATGGTAAAGCACATACAGACCAGTAACCATGATAGTTTTTCATGCGAAAATGTACAATTTTTTTTAGTTAGATTAAAATTTTTTACAGATTTGCGTTCACAAAAGGCCGGGGGTACAAGTTTCTTCAAATATATCCCGGACACACGGACACACGGACAAGTAAAATATAAGAAACCCGTATTTTCTCATCTGCTCTAAAACGGTTTTATAGGGTAAAAACCACCCTCAAAGTAATTTTAGAAAATGTATTACGTCCCTAGAAAAATAATAATAAATTTAAGGTGAGTATATACAGATTATTTTTATACTTAAAAACTTGTAACAAATGTGGTGATATCTCAATTGAGTTGGTCGAAATCTTGCACCTGGCTTTTATCAAACCTAATGGCACTGCTAGTAGAAAACAAGGGGCTCGGAGTAGTCACGAAAACCGGGGAATAAGCTGCTCGTGAAGGTCTACTGCTAACTGAACGTGAATTGTTGTATCCTATCCTTATTTCATCAAGGAGTACTTGTCGCAATTTCATATGTACAAATAGCTTTCGTTTTGGCTTTATATTTTTAAAACGGTGTAGCAGACCCATTAAAAAGTAGTAGTCATAATCGTGGATATTCTTAATGTCATTTTGTCTCAGTTTAAAGCATTTAGGTTTTATTCTAATTGCAGCATTTTTTCCTAAATAACGTCACACTTATGTTTATGTTTTTGCTTTCCATGTTTGTAGTTGCTAAACATTTTCACTTGTTCTAAGATTCTTGTATAGGCTGAAATCTTGCACTTAGTGATGAAATTGCTTCATCTAATAATACAGGTGTTTCTTCTTCGGATCTATCTCTCTCTTCAACTACTGACTCTTTATCACTGATATTCATTTGCGATTATCCGTTTCATTCTTTTCGTTGCGTTGAAGTTATCGGAATGTTACCTGAAGCATTTCTGGGCGTCATTTGGTCTTCTAGAAGTATTCAGTTATCATAAAAGCACCATGATGACTTCATTGCTTCATCTGTCTCTTCACTAGAGTGCTTTATTTTAGTTTTATAGAATTCACGTCGAAAGGTGTCCCTCAGTCCTTTCCATTTGATTTTTGCAGTTGAAATTTAAGATTCTAGGAAAATTACTGTCAATTTATTTAGATATTCATCTACTGGACTTGGGTTCTTTAGCCTTTTCATTTTGAATGTTGCATACTATTATTAGGAAGATAATTTACAAAACTTATACTGGCATGTAGAATAAATTACAACCACGACGTCTGTGATTTCCGACAAAAAAATTATTAGTCAAAAATTCCAAAAAATTTAACGAAAGATGAACTTTTACATTGTAATGGATGCATTGATGGTAACATATTCATATTGTGTGTTCAACCAAGTCTGGTACCATGTTCTACAACTATAAGCAATAATTTTCTATAGTTCAAATATTGTTGTTATTCCATTATTGTATTGTGAATGTAAATTTAATTTGATAGAAATAATAACAAATTAGTAGTTAATTTTTTATAATTTAAGTTTTCAGTCTTCCCCAAAGAATTGTTTTTATAAAGCAAAATTAATTATGTCTTTTATATAAAAAAAATCACATAATGTTTTCGATTTATGTATGGGAAGTGAATGAAATTCAATTCTATAAATCATCCTCAGTGTGTTAAAATTAATAAAATACTTAAAAGAGTTTAAAACAATCGATTAACGTCACATATACATAAAATTCTTTCACTGAACTATTTGGTGGTAATGTAATTATATAATCTTAAAGATTTGAAGTATATTTTTGTGTTCTTACTCGTATGTTGTAAATAAATGCATGTTAGATGTAAGGTAGTAGTAGCTTTGAAACATTTTCATTTATATTCCGTTTTATTAATGCAGGTGGAGGTATTTATTAATTAAATTTGATTTTGGGTTTTTCATTTATGAACATGTCAAATGTGCTTTAAAGTCTTGAAAACTCAAATAATAAAAAATTAACTACTAATTTATTGTTTCTATCAAATTAAACTTTTCCGTATTATAGCAAGTGATTGCAGATGCAAATTACAAGTTTGTATGCATAGATGTGGGAAGAAGCTACGAGAAACAAAGCGACGAAGGAACCTTCATGTATTCTACTTTATTTCAAAGTTTGGAAAATAGACCTTACAATTACCAAATTCAGAGGTTCTCGTTCTCTTAGGTGATGAGCGTATATCCGTTAACATCATATTTGATAAAACCCTATTCCAGAAATATTTCTCGCAATCGAAGAACTGTCGAATGTGTATTTGAAATAACCGCAGCAAAATGACGACATTTACCCAAAAGTATTGAAATGGTTCCTACTAATGTTGACGTGACAATAAAATGCATTTGTGTCTTACATAACATTATTATAAATCACGAAGGAGTGTCTTTACCCGATCGTTTGCAATTAAATTTAGAACTTAACGACGGGAATAAAACTTTTAAATCAGGGGCTAATAACAGATTTGTTAATAATGCGTATGATGGGCAAGAAGCATTTAAATTGTATTTTAATAGTGAAAGTGGGAAAATCCCTCAACGATATTTGCTTAGATAAGTAAAGAGAACATTTTCAAGATATAAATCATATATTGATAATACAATATTATATGACTATTTTAATAAATAAATTACATTATAGTTCATTTGGTTCCTTGAATAAATATATTATAAAATTTATTTAATTAAATTAAAATGGATGTTTAACTTACTCGTTTCATTTATTTGTTTTGCCATTTCGTACCATAGTTTTCTACTCTCATCACAGTTATGATAAGCTTAATGTCTTTGATCCCATAACGTTATTCTTTCGAAAACAGTATTTGTCAACCTATCTGTATCAATTTTCACCTAATTTTATTATGTTATCTACAGGTTGACGCAAAAAGAACAAACTCCTTTGAATCACATGCAACAATAGATGATTCGCGATGAAGGAACCTTGCATCGTAACCACTTGCAATTGCATGTTCAGTTTTGTTTTTGTAGCGCGAATTTGCTCGAATCCGCGCGAACTGACATTCGCGCGAAAGCTTTTACGCTATAACCATACCCTTAGGCGTGAATGGAACAAACCACTTCCTGACGGCAATCAAAAATAGATTCTACTGGTAGACAGTGAACCAATTCAAAATCGCTTTTTGATATTTGGGAAACAACTTTCATTATCTTTGAGTGTTCGCGAAATTTACACATCTTTTTGTATTTTTCTAACATAGTATTATACTATTTTAGATTCTTAGCGAACCATAACATTAGTATACTGAGGGAACTTTCAAATTATCTCCACCGTTGTTTCATTAGGTTTATGTTATATTGGCCGAGAGGTTCGGTAGAGTACTCGCCGTCCTTTAATTAAAATTGTTAACCCGCAGTTGGTCTTCAGATCAAGGTATGTAATTGGTGTCTATGAATTTCCACCTATAAATTCATTTAGGGGTGTATTTCCAGATATTAATCTAAGTGGTTGTTTTTTCCATCCTACGGCAAATTTGACAAACAGTGTAGATCTCTTGAACTTCTATAGCAACAAACCCGTATTTCTATTATGGCAAGAATGGTAACCTCGCTTGCTTTTATTCCAATAGATTGTTTAGATGAAGCTACAGATGTATTGTCACAAGTATTACGACTAACACTTCAACCTGCTTTACATTAATTGGAGGACAATATACATCGCACGATTCAGTAGAAGAGAAAATAGTAGACATTGTTCCCTGTTCCCTATAGAGATGTGGTCTTCAACGATCAAGGTTGAATCAATAAGCATGCAGAAGCTACTCATCAAAACTTGCAAACTGTACAGCGAATAGACCATCCAACAATATGAAGCTTTGCAAAATGTACAAAAATTCCGTGATATGGAATACGAACACTTATTCGCAGGAAAATCGCCACTAAACAAGAGATAAGTGTTAGATTTTAATAATATAAATATAATTGAATACTTAAGAGATATAAATATATCTCTTAATATGAAATGGACCAATAAACTTTATTTTGTTATAGTCTATTTCTTTCTAATTCTTTGTTGTAATCTAATTAAATTTCTAAGCAAAATAAAAAAAAATTATAGTTATTAAAATTGTAATTTTTTTGATGACCTGATGTATGGAAATTAATATACATGATAGTCTTAATAGAAACATTATTCGAACTTGATTTATGTCAATCTCTTTTCATCACTGAACCAAAACGGAGGATGTCAATATATTCACACCATCACATCTGCGCCGCAAAGCGAGCCGTGACAAATCATTTTGCGCTAAAAGGGTCGCCTAGAAATGATCACGCCAAAACTGCAGCGCCGAACTGTCCCAGACCGTAAAAATATTGCTTTGGGCAATTGTAGATAACTCTTGGTTATGATTTATGTGATTTATATTTCCTTGTTTAGTTAATATTTCTTTTATTTTTAATTAATTCTGGCTATTGGACGTTTCAACAGTTATACATCCAGTTGCAAACTTTAAACGCCTACCACTGGGCAACCGCTTACAATTAGACTAACCTACATAAGACGTTTCGCACTTGAAATAGTTTCTAGAACGCACTTGTTGATTGTATGTCATTTTAAATATAAAAAGGCTTACCTTCAACATTGAAAAATAAAATAAATCAACTATAATTTATTTTAGTAAAGATATACTTAGAAAACAGGATTTGTTATCATTTATGTCAATACACCAGTTGTGGCTCCAAGAAAGCGCTTTCCGAAAAAGGAATGCATTTTTTGTAGGTCATAAAACTTTAAAATTAAAAGTAAAAACACGAACGATGTTCCAACAAAACAAATTTACGGAATAGTTGTAAAAGGAATAAACTCGTATGTGAGAATTTAAATGATATTTTAATATATACGTTCCCAATTGGTAAATTAGCATGCAAGAAATAGTTGTTATAGCTATCACCGCAAGGTGTAAAAGAACAAATTATGAAGTATGCAGCGTATTCTTCGTTGTGACACTAGTGATTCAATTGCCGTTTAAAATCAAAAACCAAATTAGATTCGAAAATGTTCCTGAAAGAATCTTCATAATAAATGATCTGAAAATAAGTTCCTTCCAAAGTACCAAATAAATATCAACTTCCTAATCCAGTCTGGAATTATCATATGTTGATGCCGCTAGGAAGCTATAAACCAAAGTCTACCAACCACTCGACGATAGACGAAATTGTAAGTATATAGTACAAGTAAATTACTCAGATAACTTTAAATTCAGCTAGCTATCAGTAAATAAAAACAACAAACAATTCATAGTATAAGGTTTTAAGCTTTAAAAAAAGGATTATTTCACGGTATATTGAAAATCGCAAAAAAGGGGAGTTTCCCTCTAAACCAAACAAATGTGGGTTAACCAAAATTTATTATAAACATTTATACTAAATTAAAAATTGCTTTATAATTTTATATATGTTTATTTTTATTCTTATTCAATATATCAATGATAGAAAATCAATGGGTTTATTATTTTTACTGGAAGACAACGAAAGGTATTCTAAAATTACAAGTAAACGCAATCGCTGAAATCACTGCATTTGTAACTTTGGGTGAAAAGTGCAAACCAAGGATTATTACACTTAAAGCAAATTTTAATTTACTGTAGTTGATGCAGTTATTTATAATAGCGCCCCGCTCGACTAAGAATTATTAAATTGCACTTTCCAAGTAATTGACGGCAACACAGTCCCGTCTGTAGTTCACTCCTTCAGGCAACTCTGTATAAAACTCTACATAAATTTATAATTAATAAACTAAAAAGGAAACATACATCTATAATAAATGAGTTATTCTTTTGTTGTGTTCACTTGAGTAAGTTGCTGTTATAATTAATCGAATTAATGAAATTCAAGGAAAATAAAAATCAACAAGTTAAGAAAAATTAATTGAACATTTTATTGCAACTCTTGGAAAACAGTTCTTAATGCAGCTTATTTTTTACATAAAATCACTTTTATAAATATTTAATATGCTTACATATATTTGCAAAAATTTAGTTTAATTTTAGTTTTAGTTAATTTTTTATTATTCAATATTTACAACTTAAAAAATACCACGAATTAACTAATTTTATCCCAATATCTTTTCTCGTTTTGGTTAGATATTAAAACATTTTTTAGACATAATTTTCCCTAGTTGAAATAAGCGAAACGTTTTTCCTTTATAAAGCTTAATTTAAATTGTACAAAGGAATGCCTTTAAAATGTTAACTGCCTTGCTAAATTTTTGAAAGCACAAATTTATTACACAAAATGTTATTTAAAGATATACCGGCGAAACAGAAAGTCTTACAGTAAGTTTCATAATTTATAAAATATTCAGTGTAAATTAAATACATTTTTTTCAGATAAATACTCAATATAGAAAACATTAAACAAATAATAAAATAATATATTTTCACACGCATCACAACTTACGAGCTAAAATTTGGTTTTCCCTTCACTTCTCAGTCTGTTTAAAAATTTGGATAATTTGAAGTATACTTGATTATCTATGTATTATAACTCAAACGCAGTAAATATTTGTTCAAGTAAATCGTTATCTTATGTGTATTTAAACAGTATGTATTTTGTCGCAAGAATTAGTACCGACCAAACTTAGCCGAGGGCAACATTTAATTAATTGCCAAGGAACATTTCTTGGTTCGCTTTGTCGGCTTTGAGCTACTGCCTTTGCAAATTAAACTATGCCACCAAAGTATGCAGCCACTTTGCTGTTCTGTTATATCGTAATACGTCAGTGACATTTTAAAAACACATTTTATGAAAAACATGCAGGCTCGACTAGTTTATAAATAAAAATTACTAGATATGTTAAAATATGTTTTAATCATTTAATTCTTTACGCATAGTCAAGAAAGCGATGTGGAGGAATGGTTATAATGTGTTACTTTAATCATTTTCTAGTATAAATTAACGTCTTTCTGATAATGGCATCCTCTTTCAAACGGAATCTTTAACAGTTTTAGTTTAAAGGAGCATATCCATCATGTTTTTGTACATTTAATAAAGATACAGATCAAAAGTTTTTGAATTTTTAAATATACATTGCTCTCTATTCTAGTAGATATTTCTTAAGTAGTAGAACTTCTATTTTACAAACTTTTAATTTACGAAATTTTCTAATTAACAAATTTACTAATGGGATTTTTCCAATAATAGAATTCGCCATGGTATTTTTGTTCTATTTTACTAAACAAAATTACATTTAGCGTTCTTCAAAATGGATAAATACAGTCGATAAAAGTGACTTTGGACAATATTAAACAAGTTATCTTGTTACTAACAGAATTTTACTTTCAACTAATTAAAGTAGTTTTACATATTAGTGATATTCTACACAAACTATTACTTACATTTACTGCAAATATGTTATTCATTCGCAAATATTTAAAAAAGAAAATTTTGTCTGTCACCAACAAAGAAAGTAATTTAGGACACATTAAATTCCTTCTCCGTTCATTAACATATGATTTAAGACATTAATTATACAGATTTTGGTTTAAAATAATCAAAAATTTGAGTTTGTTTCTAATTAACTGCATTATTTTTAAAAATTGTAGTTGTAAATAAATAAAAGCGTTATACAAGAAATGTTAAAGGAATCCTAAACTCAAGTGTTATTTATATATAAAGAATTACAGTTAAGCCGTAAAGTTGAAGAATTAACTTGCACGAAAATTGTAAAATAGTCAATGTAAAAATGCTATTTTAGCAAGAACCATGTATTGTTTAATAAAACTTAATAGAATATCGAAGTATAAAGGTACAACTGTAACGGTTTGAAGAAAAACTAATTTATATTTTAGCAACCGGGATCACTAGTCGCAGAGGGTAGGTTCAGTACGGTGCGGTGAAGGTCGCTGGTATGCCTAAGGCCTTCTTGGAATACGTTCGACTCGGTTATCTTAAGGTGGAAAAGCTTAAGTATTAAATAATGCAACCAACGAGTGTGGTCTCAACTTTTTCTAGGAAACGTACTTTACACTTAAATTCATTTACGTTTAATTAATACAAGTAATTTCGGCAGTAATAATAAGATGGATAAAACCTTCAAAATATAATTTATTTGTACTAAATAAAATAATAACTCAAAAGAACAGTTTTCGGAAATTTGTACATATTTACCAATAATAATCAAAATTAAAACATTTAATGCGGAAAGGAGTTCTCTAAACCGTTATTGGTTTGACAAACGTGCGGCGTCGCTTGTGCTACTTACAGAGTACGCTCACCGCTCAGAGATCGTTCTGCTTTCCTGCCACTTTATGTTAATACAGTTCAGTCTTCCTCGAAGCGCGAAGGGAACCGCGTCGCATGCGTGTGGCTTCCCTCGGGTAAGGAACCAGGCGGTTCGGGTAATGATATCTTTCTCCATTCGCGACTAATACCACTCGGCGGATGACGATATCACAAGCAACCGACGTTAAACAGACTTTTGCTACTTAGCAACACAAACGATGTTTGACGACTACGTAATCACAGGTTACAGCTATAGAATCAACTCGACACTCAGGCATTCTGTGTTTCTTCATAGTCAAAGCGGCACCGCTACAAAGTGACGCATCCACTCTCGAATATAAAATTGCAAGGAGTTTTACCCTTTCGAACAACTGAACTAGCTTCGTCGCTTATTTCTGCCACGACGGTTTCGATATTAGAATCTAAACATTTCAGCGGAAACGGTTTGCGTACCTTTGTAATTAGTAAAGCGTCATTCTTTTACTTTTACAAAATATAGCTAGACCTTAAAGGTAAATCTAAATGCAATATATTCTCGAATAGAGGATCGTTCGGTGTGAATTCGAGTAGAGATCTACAAGAACTCTCTTTCGGCTTGAAAGTGGTGCGCTCTTATACATAATTACCAAGCCTCGTTGTTTGTTCTTCATTGACTGATAAGCGCACAACCTCGCGTACTCTGAATATCAATTTATCTATAACGTAATATTGCGCAATTTCAATTAATGCGTTCCCTTGAATTAAAACTGGTTTTGAGATTATTTTAGTATGTATTATATATTCTAAAAAGCAATCTCTATTAATTATTAATTAGTTTGAGCGGTTTCTCAATGTTTTAAATCAGGATTATTATTACGCCGTATTTCGTTATCTTTATATCCTAATTATTTACACTTTAACATATTCAGGTTAATGAACAATATTTGAACTTGAATTAATTTAAGATAATTCACTCCCGGTTATATTCGTACTGTCTTTTCTAATGTCTTATCTTTACAATCTTTCGGAATTTAACGTAAACACAAATGAACGCGTAATTTGCTGCAAATCGATTTACGCGTCACTTTTACACTTTAAAGTCTCCACAGGAAATGTTACACAACACTAGAACAATTACAAAATTATTGCATGTATACTTACTGTTTATATGTGTAAAAACAATTTATATTTGAGGCATGTACTAAACAATTGAAAATACATTATTTAACTAGATGTATATTTTAAAAAGTTTACTTATGCATGTGTCGGTAGTGATGTGTAAATATGATTATAATAAAATTTTCAGGATGACAATTTGCTTAATCTCATTCAATTATTTCTATAAAACACCGTTTAAAACAATTTTAAAGCTTCTAGCATTTCTCATTTAAAGGACTGTCTCATTTATAATTTTTCCTGTCAATATTAATCCCTTGTTCTATGTAATTGTTGTGCGATCGATTAGGTTTATAAATATACACGTGCAAGTTGAATGGATAAACTGAATGAATGTTTGTTGAACATAGAGAACAAAATCTAAGTAAAACTACATGCGTTGATACAAATACATAGTGTCCGAGTCTAATCATGGAAGGGTCCAGAAGCGGTAGGTTTCCTTCATGGCATGTGTATATAAATTGCATTAGAGCTTTCAAAATTGTGCGTTATCAAAAGGTGTCCGGTAGTACAAGTTTGACTTTAGAAAGATTAAAATGTCTTCTAGAATGTTAAAACAATTTTTTTAGATAAAAAAACATGTAATTCGATATACTAAATTATATAACAGTCTAATTCTAAAACTTAAAGAAATTTAAGAGTGTAATTCTAAAATAATTGAAAAAAACTAGAAAGGCGTAATTCCAAAATAATAAAAAAATTAAAAAGGATATGCTAAAAACTGCCTTAGTCCAACCTAATGTGAGCGTGAGTGTCTTCGTGTGCGCGCGCGCGTGTGTGTATGTGCGTGTGTGTATGTGCGTGTGTGTGTGTGTGTATGTGTGTGTGTGTGTGTGTATGTGTGTGTGTGTGTGTGTGTATGTGTGTGTGTGTGTGTCTGTGTGTGTGTATGTGTGGGTACGTGCGTGCGTGCGTGCGTGCGTGCGTGCGTGCGTGCGTGCTTGCAGGCGTGCGTGCGTGTGTGTGCCTATGATAGGATATCTCGAAAATGAAACTTCGTAGAAAAACAACTTTTTAAATTGAAGTTGGTGTCTATCAGAGCACGCGACTGCAATAATTTAACTAAAATCGGATAACCGGAAGTGCTAGTTTACTCCGAATAAACTTACAATTAAACTAAAAGTCCTAGCTAAATGAAAATTTATGTTGGAGGTCATAACTACCTTTGTACATAAAATTAAGAAAATGGTTAAAATCGAATAACCGGTAGTACCATTTTATTTCTGGCATTTTTAGATATTTTCCGAATTTTTTGTTTTTTGAGATTTTCTCGAAATCAGCCCTAACGATTTTGTTAAAACTTAGTATATTTCTTGACTACTTAATTCCATGTTATATGAATTAAGCGGTTTTTTTAATAAATTTTCGAAAATTGAATAAGTGGAAGTACTTAAAGTATTAATTGTGAACAAGATTTCTCAAAAACTAAACATCATATAAAAATAAAATTTTATTTTTAAATTTCCTATCATCCATACGTGAGACGGTAGAAATTTACTTAAAATGAAATGACCGGAAGTGCCACATTATTCTTACGATTTTTATGTTTTTTACTACTCTCTAGAAAACGGTTACAACATTTTTTAAAACTTACTACGGTTTTTACGTCTTTGATGCTATTTTACATAAACTTAACGGTTTCACTGAGAAAATGCTTTGAAACGAGTTACCAAAAAAATCTCTGGAGTTAAGCAGCGTTTACGTATCCAATAATTTGAACGTGTAACTTTCACAATTATCGTTCCCAAAATAATCATAAATAATGTTTAAATCATTTATGGACTTTATTTGCATACCTATTTACGTAGGAGAAAGTCGTGTGTATATTATTTTCAGGGTGAACCCCCCTCCCCCCAACTTTAAGGGAAAAACTAAAAATTAATCAGTTACAAATTGATAGTCGTCTATTGATAAACAAGGGTCGGTAACGCCATAGCCGTGAATTCAGATTTAACCGCAGCACCAGCTGTTCATGTAATTTAAAGGAACACAATTTAGGCCTATGTTTCTATTTTAAAGCATACTTGCATATTGTTCGTTAATTGTGTTTGCTTTATTTTATTTACGAGTACATTTATATATATATATATATATATATATATATATATATATATATATATATATATATATGTGTGT
>JAHWXV010691704.1:0-17853 GCA_024586415.1 Phrixothrix hirtus | reverse complement strand
TTGGTCTTAATGGTATATTAGATTTATGTAATTTGGGAAGTCCATAAAATTTTGGTGCTACTGCGTTGTAAGTTTTTAAAGATTTAATTATTTCAGGAGTGAGTGATTCTTTTTTTGCAAATCAGCATTTGATTAATTTTATTTTGGATTGTTACTGTTAGACCATTATTTTCTATTTTATATGTGGTATGATCAATAATTAAGTCTAGTACTAAATTATCGTATTATTGTTTATTCATTATTACTTTTTTTTGCATTTATCTGCATTTGTTATTATATGTAATAGCTGGGCTATTTTTTAAAAATTGTTTTGTTATTTTAAAATTATGTTCTTGTATACGATTATAAGTTTTTGTTTCTAAATTTATATGTAAACTATAATAACTATTTCTTTGTTTAAATATATAATTAGTGATAATGCTTGTAATTTGTGGTTTGTATCTTTAGGATTGATTTTAATAATTTTAGAATTTTATTGGTAAAAATAGGAAACAGCAGCTATGTCTGCTTAGGAAGAGATGGGCTATCTAAAACAAATAAAACTTTGTAAATTGTTATAGAGGCTGGTCGGGTGAACAACGCTGCTTTGCCGCATCGTTGCAATCTAAAGTGTTTATAACGGACAACCGGGTTTAATTAATCTTGAATTAGAAGTATGTAGTTATTGCATTAGCTTCGACAGATAATTATTACTTAAGGCGCTTTCAAGTTGAGACTAACTTGTTTCCTCGAGCATGTAAACGTTATTAGGGTTGGCTGATAGATTTAAACATAAATTTGTTAATCCAAAAATCACTTTACAAACTAACTGAACGGCAAAAGCTGTGACATCGGTAATTGCGATTACCTCACCAGCTTGTGTTTAACATTATAATCTAAACATATTAAATTAACAACTGCCGAGTTTTTGTATGCTCTAAACAAAATTTCATAGAAAAAAGAGTTAAATTAAACCAAATTGAATTTTAATTTAACTTAGCTCAAAATTTACATTTAATTTCAAAAATGATATTTACTAAAATTTTATATAAGCATAAATGTGGCTTCGAATTAAATTTTGTTATCTAAAGTAATTGGATGAGGTAATTGTGTATTAATCTAATAAAGAAATGCGAAAATAAAAATTAAATGTCTATATACGTTTTATAAATAGCTTAGATTGTATCAATAATTGCAACTTATAATCAAAATAAAGCACTGACGAACATAAACATTATAATGGATTTTACCTTTAAGACGTTTTATTATTCCATCCCCTATTTTATAAACAAAATTCAATAGAATTTTAGGTATTTAAAATTTAGTAATTCTTTTGAATGTAGCTTTGTAATTCCCAAATAGAACCAACATTTATTTCAATTCTTAGCGGATAATATCTCTTCTCGTAAAATATAGTTTATAATGTCGCTGTTGTGCTAAAGGAACATTTGCAGCGTGTATTTTAGAATTCCGCCGTCAGTAAGATAAACATGCCACTGACATTTTGAGGCCGGCCGCTCATTCCATATTATATCATAATGCTTCTTACCCTTACCCTTGTCTGATACATTAAATAGAAGTGAAGTTAATAGTAATCTCTTTCAACCTTGAGCAAGTTTTATTATAAAGGTTTGCTCTAGAAATTTATTTTTTAAAACACCTTACCATTTGCTTATTTACTATTCATCTTGTTCTAGTACGTGAAGACGGGTTGGTAGTTATAGAGAAAACAATGATCGACAAATTCTAAGTGGAACCTATCAATATGTAAACGGCGTAGTGACAATTTAATTTGATCTTTCTGCATTGTGTGACACTTCTTCCATCAAAGTTTAATCAACCAGAGAGACACTTCGCTGCCACATATAAAAGCCATCACCAGAATTTAAGTTTAGCTTTTATTAAATTGCGATTAATTGATATCGCCTGAAAAGCTTACGAACGCCTTGCATCTAATTTATTATTTATTTGAAGGGTAACTAATGTTACATGACCTTTAATCGGTCGAAAAATTTAATTTAGAAGATTAAATTTAATATACACGATTATTAACTGTTTTCGAACGTTTTAACGTAATTCTAGCACGAGTACTCAAAATTCTTTTACCCTGTAACTGCACATAATTTTTAATATAAAAATAACATGCTGTAAACATAGAAAATTAAAATAAAGCCTTAATAGAAATTTATTTTAGTAAAGATATACTTAGAAAATTTGAGTTTGTATGCATTTATGTAAATACACAAGTTGTGGCTCCAAGGAAACTGCTTCATATTGCCCATCAAAATTTTAAATTAAAAGTAAAAGCGTATATTAGTAATCACGAATACTATTCGAACAATACAAGTTCACAGAAAAATTGTAAAAGGATTAAATCCCAACGTGAAGGTTTAATCGTACATTTTAAGAGAATGACAACTAAATGGGAAAGAGAACTTAAAATTTACATCTCCATTTGGTAAATTAATTCCGTAAAATCTGGCGAATAAGGGACACCTTTTTTTGGTTTTTCGTTGCTATTAATTTCTCATTGAATTCTTTTGAATTATTATATTTCTGTATTAGCCCTTTGAGCCTAACCTTGCTAAATGATCCACACTTTTTTTTCTGTCTATATATATATATATATATATATATATTGTTGTAAATCTGAGTGTAGAACAAAAAATATGTTAGCGAGAGTAATTGTATCTCGAATCCAAATGTCACCCAAATCGACCAACAAGAGCTCGGCTAATCTTAGTTCGGTAGTGTAGATAATCTGCGAAAGTATAATTTGTTTACCATATAGTATGCTCTGTTCTTAATTTACAAATAAAGTTATTAAAATTTGATTGAGGTTTCTTTAGATATTGAATATTTTAAAATAACTTTTACTTTAACCTTTTGAGTTCTGAATTTAGAAAACATGTTTAAAATTTCCTCTTGTTTTTGATATTATGTTTGTTGTGCGGTATATAAATATTTACAACAGTTTTTAACTTTTTTTATTATTAATTATTTAAATAATAGGTGGTTAGATGGAGAAACCACTAGGGCGTAACTTAAAAATATAACATACATAACACTACAACATAAAAACATTAATTTCCTAGTCTACATCTACATAACTCTTACACCTTAATCTAATTTGTGGAATTTTAAAAAACAATTCTTTTTGTCTGATAAACAAAGACCTATCTTACATTCAGCACACATTCAATGTGTGCGAGGAGGTTTTGCTTTTGTACTGCAATTGGTACAACGTAAGGATGCACTTCGAATAGATAAATGAAGTGCTCCACCACATTCTTTTTTATAAAGGAATTAGTTATTTGTACTTGTTGACATTAACCACATCACTTTTTCTGCCCCTTCACAGTCTCTTGCTTGCTTGTGCTCCTATGAGTTCACTTGCTATATGTAGCCTGAATGACTTGAGGTCCAGAGAAGGGGTATTAGTATCTTCACAGCGTGACTTAACAGTGCTAAATGAATTCACAATAGTAGCATCCAAGAAATGGAAGAATATACGATGCCACCATTTTTTGCTCTTACGATCAACCTCGTAACAGCCTTTTAGCATATCGGCTTTGTCAACATATCCCATATGGGTATTATAATCTATTGCCAGATTTGGACAATTCACTTGATTGCGTGTTCCATTTTTTTGTTTGGGAGTTATAGATTTTATGACATCTAGATTGTGAGAGTTACTAGTAAATAGACTGATTTTCTGTCTTTCCGCTTCAAACAAAGTAAGCCATCGTCAACCATACGCCAACCAAGGTTTCCACGTTGTAAATGTTTATCATCTGTAAAATCCTTAGGTATATACGTTTTTCTTTTCCTTATTGTACCACAAGCATATATATAATCAAAAAGACTCTATGATTACAACCCTTCAAATCCTTTGTCAAATCTTTGACTACTCTTTTCCCAAATCCCTCTCAACAGTATTTTCGACTTTTCCAATAAATTTGAAATTCAGATATGTACCCAGATTCGTTTGAACAAACCCATATCTTGTAACCACGATTTATCGGTTCGGTGAACTACTGCCTTTAAATTTGATCATCGATTAGTCCACAGATTGGCAAGGACTTGGATCATAGTAGCTTTTGTAACTTTCGGTCAATGTATCTAACAAGAAACGAACTTTATATAGCTTGTCAAAATCTATGTCACTTTTTTGAGTTGAAGCTCATTATTGGCTAAGTGAAATTTGCTGACCTCTAAGCTCTACTTGCGAAGACCAGTAATCTTGATAACTGGGAAGTTTCTTTATTCCCATGAATATGTTTATGTCTAGAAAAGCTTTTATTTCATCTACAGTAGTAGGTACAAATTCACTATGATGACTTTGTTGTGTTGCATGCAAATTAGTTTCTGATGCAATTTTATCTAACAATTCTGCAGGGATTAAAGAATTAAATACATTAATTGGGTTAATGCTATCATCAACTTTGTAGTAGGCCGAAATTGTTTTGTAAATGGAACTGGCTGACCAAAATAATTTACATTTCGCCAAATAAGTTGATGCATTCTAAGCTTACTTGCTAAATTACTAAGCGGAAGGTCGTCTTCGCTGTCGGCTTGGTCAGAATCCCACTGCGTTTCAGGTAAAGTATTTGTAACGGTTATACAATTATCTTCATTGCCAAAAGATTGCTGCAATATCAATCTCCACTGTATTTATGTCCAAAGTTTCATCATCCTCAGATTTCCAATCCGATGCCAGTGACTTCTTGTTAGAGGGTATTTCAGCGATCATATCATAAAATTCGTCTGGCCTCATTTCTTCCAACTCCTGAATCGACCATATTGTTTTTCTACCTAAAATTGGATAACAATAATTTACTCTATGAAAAAATATAACATTCTATCAAATACTAGTGGTTATAAATGTAGACCACTTACAATAAAAATTATAAAATAACACAAGTCATTTGATAATGCTACACTATTATGTCACAAGTCATACAGTAATAACTGATTGTTGACTTACCGCACATATTGTAGTGGTAAAGTGATAAATAGGTAAATACAAAACCGATTGAAAATCACAGCTGACTTATAACCACATATAACCTCAAAGTATATCAAAAATAGGAAATTTTTATCAAACTTTGTATGTAATAAAGCTACCACTTAACAGATGATGCTATACTTGAATGAATATACACCATGTGACCACGAGTATACCCTAAAATTATTTCTAAAAAGGTGGTTATGGTAGACAATCACCAGGACTAAAGGGTTAAGTATTTTAATCACCACTTTATTGATAAAATGATATAAATTGAAATAAAAAAATTCACTGTTGACAAATATTGCATGCATTTTAAATAAATAAAAGAAATGTATTTTAACAGTAACAATAGAAAATATAAAAAAAAATTGATAAACTTGATAACTAAAATTAAGGTCAGTATGTTAGTTCAAATAATATTAGCAAACACTAATTTAGCGAATATTTAAATTAAAAAAAATTTAAAGCTTATTAACGCTTGTTTTGCTATAAAATTTTTAAACAAGTAGTATGTGAAAAGAAATTTTAAATAAACAATATGTGAAACGGTTGGGTGTTTGAATAAATAAAAGTAATTAGAATGAAATAAACAATTTAATACCAAAACTTCAAACACACATCTGTTCCAAAAAAAATATAATTTATAAATTATTAGAATCTAAAGTTCAACTTGCAAAAAAAATAATAGATGACGTATAAGAATCTTGAAGGGTAATTGAACAGCAACTGCGCTTTTACAGAAGTTAAGATGTCCGTATTTGAAGATCTCCGTTCCAAGTTATCTTATAATTCTCGTTGTTGAAAAGATGATTGACAAAATTATTAAAAATAGGTGTGTAACGCTTTTACAAGTTCGTTTTATTTATTGATTTTCGATCGATAAATACTGCAAATACGCGTACGTATTATAACCAAGTTCGTTGAACTCGTTAACGTTCAATGTTTACGAATTTGTTGGAGCACAAACCGGTAAGTTTAAATTTATTTCCAGCCCTAAGTTCATATTGTTTGGCTTTATTTTAGGTAACAACCAATTGACAGTCGGTAGTTCCAGATATTGGCTGTTATTAGTAATCAATAATGTTTTTTCAAGCTTAGACTAAGTACCCATTCAAGGTACGTCTTACGTTTGTTTAATTCACTTTACATTGGCTCGTTGAACAATACTACTCTATTCCTAGGAAAAAAAGGACTTATTTTGGTAGGCTACAAAACATAATTAAATCAAATCGTCTCGTTGAATCGCCCAATGTAAATAAAACAGCCTTAACCGCAAGTATGATCAAATTAAATGTATTTAAATTCAAATGTCTCAAAGTAGCACTAATTATTAAACTGTTATTTCAGCAATTCCCTTATCTCGTAGGAAATTAAAAAGTTTTTAACATGAAATTTTAGGTTATAACGTATGCTAATATAAAATAATAACGAAATTTGTGGTTACTTACTGAAACAGTGAGTTTAATTACTAATTAATCATTCTTAAAAGAATCCACTCTTAAAATTAATGGTAAATTTCTTTCCGAAGCTGCAATGTTTACAATATTCATCAAAATTATACTAGAAAAACAACCAAATTTCCAATAAAGTGGTGTCTCCAATGGTTATCGTACAACATAAATAATTTTTTAATGCTATCATCTACATTAAAAACAAAGCTAAATGTAATCTTTTGCTAATTAAATTTGTTAACTTATTCTTATCTGCTTTTAGCTAACTAAATCAACGACTATGGTATAAACAAAGCATGACATCATATGCTTCTATTAACAACAATACATCTAATATAAAGGGTCAATCAAACACATAATTAACACAAATTACTTAAATCTAAGAGATAAGGTAACATGAGCGTTTTTCTATGGAAATAATGGTATCTAAGTAGAATATTCTTATTCAGCACCTGTGCCATCATCTATGCCATGAAATTGAGTTGAGAAATTAATTGCCTTAATTATACAAGTATGTGAAATAAAATTAGGTTTTTTAATTACTTTTTTAGGTTTTAGGGCATTTAGATTTTAAATTAAGATTATAGTAAAGGAAGTGGCAACTTTACAAGTTGTCTAAGATCAGTTAATGAAAAAAATGTTCCGAGATTAATTATACGGTCCATTTGAAGGATATTTGGAACCAGATGTATTTACATGCCTAGAAATTCATTAAATTGCTTTTGTGGTTTATTGATTGAATTTTTATAATCAGGTGCGGTGCTGGTATCTTTATAATTGGGAATATATGTGAAATAACGTAATTAAGATATTTTTAACGAGCTGTGCCTTGATTTTCTTCTTCAGGTTGAATAATCTTCCTTCCTCTCAAGAAACATATATCATATCGGTAAAATGTTATACCAATAATAAAAACAATAAAAATAATTATTAACACAATTCTTGAAGTATTTATACTTCTTGCTTGTTCTTACATAAGTGATACTTGATTTATGTCGATTTTATTTAACTTTAAAGTTTCCAAATTAGTTTTTGAATTTGAAACGTTATTATGCCTGAACTTAAACTTTATATCATCGATCAATATTGATCTTTTATATGATTATTTTCGATAATCCAGCTTATGATTATTAAAATATATGTTGCAATTATTTTTGTAATCGTTTAAAGCGTAGTATTTGGGTCGCGGGATCAATAAAACTAATTTATATTTTTGCTTTCGGGATTACTCGTCAGAGTGGGTAGGTTCAGTTCGGACTTGTAGAAGCCAACAATTGCTGCTGTAGCCCTCTCTTGGAAGGGTTCGTAGTCGGTTATCCTAAATTGAAAAAAGCTATGTGTTTAAACGGGGCGGCCCTCGAAAGTGGTCGTGATTTCTTATGTGAAACGATATTTTTAAAATCGTATATTTAATAACTAAGCTCGGCAGAAATAATAAGATAGATAAAACCTTAAAATGTAATTTTATTCATAATAACGAAAATAATAATTTAAATAAACACTTTGTAATACTTTCTACATATTTATATTGACTAATACTTAATAGCTAAAAATAAAATAATTGGAATTTAGAAAACTCGAAAGCTTTCAATGTAGAAAAGCGTTCCCGGTATTAAGATAATTATAACAGACGCTCTACGTCGCTTTTCGTTCTTTGCAAGGAAGTTTATGTACTCCGATTACTTGTGAATTCTACTAGGCTAGTACAGTGTCCTTCTAGGTGCGTCACTTGGACGGTTCAGGCGATCATCCCTTGGTTCACTCGTGACCTATGCCATACGGTAGACGAAGGTATCATGGGCTCCTGGCATCAAACAGGCTCTCGCTACCTAACCAACACAGAGTTGTTTGACCACGGCGTCTTCACGGGTCTTAGTGATGCTCGTACGTTTGCTACAAAGTCAACACAACGTTCGAGCGTTCTAGTTATGCTTATTGCCGGTATGGGTTGTAGCGTTCTTAAAAACAGTGGGAACTGGGAATATTTTTATGAATTCGTAAATCTTAGTATTTTTAATACTAAATTATCGATGGCTTTATGTAACTTAATAATTGAGCTACTAAACACAATTTCAAATTATAGTTCTTAATAAGAAACGTTATGAAAGGCTAGCTCTGCAAAAGACAAAACAGGGAAGTGGAAATAAGCGATGTAACAGGAAGTGCAAGTTGTATCCTTTGGCGTCAGCTTAATTTAGTAATTAAACAGATGTTAAAATAATAAAAGATGATATTCTTTAGAGTATAAGTAGCATTCCGCTGTTTCGGCCTAGAAGCATTGATTGAAAGATTAAATTTAGAACAAATTCCATATAATTTGAATAAAGAATAAATCACAGTAATTTAAAAAATAACAAATTCTTCATGCATTATGAATTTTAACAATCAATTGAATTTTAAAGTATAAATGTTATACCATATGTTCCAAGAAAGTGAATCTAAGCGAAGTGGCAGCCAGTAGTCGAATCTTCGATCAGGTAATAAACTTTTGAGAACTGCGTGTATAAATTAATTCAACTAATAAAGTTTACAGTCAATAGAACATTTTGAAAACTTTAGATTTAAGATAAGCACATCTGCGCTACGTAGCTACAATATAATTTGGTGTTATCGCACACGTGTTTCTACAGCACAAAACGAGCTTTAAAACGTAGAATTGAAATAGTAATAGGATTTGCAAAACATATAAATTTGAGGTGTTCGTGAACTTGATTTACTATAATTTAAATGAGATGTAAAGCATGCCAAAATTATAGCAAAAAGGAATTAATAAACAAGAGAAGTATCCTGTTTGTCGGACGTCACTGCAATGATGTGCGGCTTTACTTTTAATAAAATAAAACAATATCTATTTGCGCACGTAATTAATTAAATTTGGTTCGTTCAAGAATGCCCTTACATAAGTCGTGCATTTAAAAATATATCAAATTATTAGATTAATGTACTGAAGCAATTTAACACTAAAAGAAATCGTAAGCGCGGCCGCGGCAATCGTTTCGGACGCCGAGCAGACTTCAAGCTATGCTCGCTCTATGAATCGAGCGTTGAATACATGCTCTAAATTATTATATTTAGAAACGAACTTCCTATTACAGAATAATTAATTTCTATTCAGAACTACTAGCAAAATACATATAGATATAGTCAAATAATTATAATCAGTAATTATAATCAATATTACGGTGGTATAGAACAAAAATAAAAAGTAGATTAGGCTCCAAAATGTAATTGAAATTTCATCGTCTTCGGCGGATTACAATGAGAAAGAAAAGGTAAACTGACCTGGATTCAGAAGTTCTTGAAGGAAACAGATTCTACCCTTAAAAGACAATTTTCATCGCCACGATGTTGTGGAACAGGTATTCATTCGCAAAACTGTTGGTCGCCGCACTAGCGTCGTAGAAAGGTAAAACAAAGGGCATTTCTGGTGTGAAGAGTCAACACGTTGACCAAGACGACAGGAACCCTTCAAAGCGTAACCTGGGGTTCATCCAGAAACTGTCGGCAGCCTTAAAACCATGCCGTCGATTATTTAAACATTATGCCTAAAATACTATACACAGAAAAAATCGATCAACCAAACTCGTACACAAACAAGGGATGCCTACTCATCCTAAAGATATTGGTGTTTTATCCAGTAAAGAAAACAAACAGAAAACTAGTTGAAATAAGATGGAGCGAAATAGCGAGCGTGCGTCTTTTGCGACGAACCAACTTAAAAAGCCTAGATGGCACGCATAAACGTGACGAGAACATATAACGATGTTCGTGAATAAAATTTATATGAGACGAAGTTAGGCAACCCAAAACGCGTCGAAAATTCAAAAGCGCAAAAGTGAACGCAAATGACAAAATTAGTTGATCTAAAATTAAATCGATAGTAACCAAATATTCAAAAATGTTAAAGAAACAAAAAGAAACTATTACAAAATTGTATACAAAAGATAGGACAAATCTCTTTAAATATCTAAAATTGTTAATACTTATTTTCATGCATTTTAATATTTTCATTTCTTCGGTTGATTATCATGAAATAATATTTTTTTGCTATTGTTTGAAAAAATTAGATAACATAAAAAGCACGTGAGCTTTAGTTGTCCAAGTTCTTTTTAACCACAATTTATCACAAAAATTCCTTCAATACTGTGAGTGTAGAAGAATAATTCCTCAGTGTATATCTTTTATCTTTTTTCATCGCCACCACATACCTTTTTTAGGTCTATTTATCTACAGGTTATTAAATTAAGTTCTATTCCCCTCAACTTCTAACCATTGTGTATCATTTGTGAGCTTAGAGGCGTAAATAAAAAAATTGTGTTTATTGTTTAACTATACTACCACTATGTGACGTTATATTGAAATTAATAGGGTACTAAGTACACCATAGTTGTTAGGTTCGAAAAACATCCTATGTATGTCATCATTTTTAAATTTAGTGATATCTGAGGTATGATTTCTTAAAAAATAAAATTAATTAAAGTAAGATATATGATATAATATTTCAAATAGAATGGAGACAACATTTCGGGATTTCCTTTGCTACTATGTTCACGTTTATTTCTATAAAATGGCCCCATCAAATGTCAGTCATAAGATCTACAATTACAAAGCATTACGCTTCCTTTAACATTAACTTTCCGTCGATAAGATTGATTTCAATAATTTATTATGGACGGACAAGCTATAGATTTTTACTTTCTCTTACTTATATGAAATATAGAACAGAGAAGGTATTGTTTTCGTCTAAAATTTTCGATGTTGAAATTTTAGTGGAAATACAGGTTTTCGGGTTCCCTGGGTCCGAAAATCGTGTTTTTAAAAATTGGCCTGGCTGCATGTGTGTGTGTATGTACGTGTGAACAAAATATCTCGAAAATGAAAAGTCATAGATAAACGAAATTTTATATTAGAGTATGTATCCATTCTCGCACGCGACCGCAACAATTTCATTAAAATCCAGTAACCGGAAGTACCACTTTACTCTGGTAATTTTTTAGTTTTTCGCGATTTTCTCGAAATCGGCTATTAGGATTTTCCTTAAATTTATTTTATTTCTTAAAAATTCAATGCTCTTTTATATAATTAAGCCAGTTTCTCAGAAAAATGGCAATTAAACGAGTAAGCGGAAGTACTCTTATCATTAACTGTAAATAAAATAACTATGAAACTGAAAGTCCTAGATAAATTAAAATTTATATCTAAGGTCCTAAGTAAGAATTTGGTTAAAATGCAATAATCGGAAATACAACTTTATTTCTATTATTTTTAGGTATTGTATATCTATGTACGTAAGAAAAAGAAAAAGATTTTTTTGGTAATCATTCCATTCGATTATATATCTTTTTCTACTCATACATGCGTTATCGGAAGTTGAAAATCAATATAGCTATTCCGATTTCATTCTCGCTAATTTCTAGCCAGAATATTTTAGATTCTCTTGTGTTTCTCTAACCTCTGGTTTTTTTGCGCAATGGGCCCAAACAGTGAATATTTATCTCACTTCATATTTTGTTCTAAGTAGACGAACGTTCTGCTTGTAACATTTAATATTATTTCCCCGTTTAGTTAATATGTTAGTGTCCAATTCTTCCATGATAGACGTGTGTTCTTCAGTACCAACACATTTCAAACACGGGCCGAAATATCTTTAAATATAATATTATTGTTGTCCTGGCAGTTATTTAACACATAAGCTATAAACATAAACTGCATTGAACGAAATAATGAGCTTTAGAAAATTTTACGTGTAACGTTTGTCTGAATAAAAGTAATTTATTATATAAATAATTAATTGTAACATTATGTTTAATACTAAAATTTAACACCGCTAATTAAAATTTTTAGGTGAAATGATGATTAGAATTTAAATACCTATAAGTTGAATTTTACAATTAGTCTTGCTTTTACCGCAATTTTCTTAATTCTAAAATCTGCACACCTGCAAAGCATATGCGTTGTAAGTGATAGATGCTATCACTCTAGATTTACTTCTTCCTGGAGCTTAACGTAATTGTTTAATTTTCTGCTTTGCTTGAATCTGCAACAGCAGAAAATGTAGGAAGGGTAATTAATATACCAGCCTTTGAAATTGCGACTCACTTTATATAAGCATTTGATATAACACAAAAATTGGATACAAATAAATTAAAACTAATAAAACGATCTTTCATCATATTATCAAAAGCATAGTAAATATTTATTTATACATCTGTGTGTTCCTCAATTATTATTAAAGTTATTGTTACAGCGAAAACCAACTTCACCTAGTTATATGATATATTTACACGTCCATATGGCAACTGTTGCATTATTTATCTCCGTTAACGAATCTTAAATCTTTTGTATCTCTAACAAAAGGCAGTCGGCAAATGTAAGAACGATATGTTCCGTTTAATTTCTCTTTTCTTGTATATAAATGGAATCGATGTATCTTAATTCGATTTTTAAACCGAATTAAATATAGTGCCTTAGATTATCATTGAATTTGTCTAAAATGATTAATTACTAAAACCCATTAGTTATTTTTACAATTTACTAATACTAGTTTAATTTACTCTCAAAAATATACTAAATACTGCGAGATGGTACGAAACTAATCAATAAATTAAGCTATATCAATGCTTCCCTGGGAGGAGTAAAATATTCACAATGGACCGCGAACAATTTTGAACTGTCACACCTATAACGTAAGAAATGCACAGCGAGAGATGTATGAGGCTTTTTGCACAAAGCTTTTTTACATAACTAAACAGTACTAAACACTATTAATCTCAACTAATGCTCCCATATAAATACTGGAGTAGTATAATTTAAGGTTAAATAAGGCTAATAAAATCTTATATTGTGTTATATTGATGTCCACCCCATCCAGTCCGCCTAAAATAATTTCTTTTATTCTTAGTTTTATTTAATTTAATAATTTAAAAAGTACGATCAGATATTTTTGTCAACATTATTATTTCGTAATGAAAAATGTAAAGGTAATAAATTAAAACTATTTAATTACTTAAGAAGTAAAATGTATTTAATGTTGATGGATTTTTCTTGGCAATTCGCCAGATCTTTTGGCCAAAGTAGTAAAACTCTAAATAAAGGGACGTACAAGACGAACATGTTAAAATTTTGAAAATCACCAGCACTTAGCTATTTTTATTATTCCGACTGGTGTATAAGTCATTGTATGTTATTATGCATCACTATGTATATAGTTAATTAAAATAACTGTTACTAGGGGGCAAGGAAAAATGTAATAAAGCATCTAAAAGTTAATTTTCCAAAGTATAAGTAAGCTACAGTAATAAACTAATTGGATACACCTCGTATAGTGTTTTAAAGCATCATTTAATAAATTCTTAATAACCACAGCTTTCATTATATTTATTTAAAATTCAAACAGAAAAGTTGTTCTTGTGTAAGTTTTCGAAACAGCATTTATTTACCATAACCTTGAGAAAATATACGTGTAAAAGTCGAGTAGAAGCCATATTTCGCTTGGAAATAACAGGAATTAGTGCATAAGGTAGGATTTGGACTCTGTCTCATAAATAATTGGGTTTATATAGGAATAACACCGAGATAACGAAGATACAGGCGTCTCGTACACGCATGACATCATATGAGAAGTGTAATAAACTTTAATTCCTTGTGAAGGACGGAATGGGGACATTAATTAAGAATTAGAGTGGTGAATCGCAAGTTTAAATCACGGAAAGTTCTAGGTCTGAATTTAAAAATTCGAAAGTAACATAGAAATCTAGTTTTAGTCTTTGTTGGGAGTGTCTTTTTGTTTTAGATATTCAAAAATCGTCGACGTCGAAAATTTTAAACATCTGCCTGTTAGCACAACTGCTGAGGCAGAACTTCCAAAATATTTAGGATTGGTCACTCAACAAAATTTAAGGCAAGTGTATTTCCGTATGAATTCTACCCGTTTGTGGTCTTTAATGAAAAATTAACAAGGACGCGCTTTTCTGTTTGTAAACGACATCGCAGTTATAAGTGTTTATTTACGTTTCTATTATGTATTCAGGTGGGCCCTGATATATTCCTTTGTTTACCGTCACTAATAATCCCAGTTATTAACGTAATTAAATAAGGGTCATTAACTCCCGAGTTCAACTCTTACGAAACAGGTATTAAAAACTATATAAGATTGCTGAATCAATTTTATTTACGTTGTAATTTGAAATAGTAACTATAATTCGTTAAAGTTAATATTCAATAACGTAATAATTGCATTTTTTACTTTGCCTTGTTTTATAGAGCAAGGTATATTCCAAATTTTGTTGGAAGTTGTTGACGTAAAACAGCGTTGCTAATTATAAGTTAATTTCGAATGACCAATTCCGCCTAAAGGGGGTCTGATTTTGTACAATGAAATTACTAACCTCTTTTTCGTTAACCAAAGTTTTATGTTTTTAAAATTAAGGTATAATCCACCAACTTTGATTGTCCATACCTTAATACGGTGTTATCTGTATATATGTGTCATGAAGTGCTGATTAGATTTTATAAATGTATTTTGTGCCAAATTACTGTTCTTATTTTAATAATATAAATTTCACCAAAACATTGACGTTAAAGTGCGTGTACAATAAATTTAAGATCGGTCTAGTGATTTATTGGAAAGAGAAAAGTTATGCCACTTGCTTCAAGTTAAATTTAAAACTGTCATAACATTATATTTCTGCGATGATAAATAGTAACGATATACCGGGTGATCAAATCTAGCATTCGTTCCTTGAACCAAAGTAAAGTACAATCTTAACTCCTGCTCAGTGTAATTTGTAGTAACGCCTCCCATATATCTTTATAATATAGTTGTTATACCAATTTTAGTACCCTTTTATTTTGATAACCGACCATCGACTCTTGATTAGTAATGAACTACAAAGGTACCCCACCCCTATATGAATAGTGAATTAGGACTCCGTAATATATATAAGGGCGGTCATAAATAATTAAGCACTTGCCGTTTAGTGTATTTTCTTCTAGCTTCAACTATATTCCGAATCTGCATTACCACAGGAGTATACTTAAGAGGGGGTGGAGATCAGTGGAATTTAAAGAAGGGATGTAACACTTACTTGGTGTTTTGGAAACCTTCAACTTCCTTAAGAAATCGAAAATAACAACCGCGCTACCTAGTATATTCTACTTATCGCACTCAGACAATCGTCTTCTAGACTTTCCAGTCTGAAAGTTTAAAAATGTTTGATCCTAAATCGAAAATTTTCCTTGAATTTATACTGTTTCAAAGCAAGCCGAAATCGACTTAATGTACACCTTCCTTCGATAATTCGAAAAATAGATATAAATAGTGCAGAAAAATGACTAGAATAGCAAGTTAATTATGCAAAGGTACCATAACATTAATAAAGAAAATCTTTAAATGATTAATTGCATTGTTACACAAAAATAATTAATTGCGGGTTCATGTGTTAACGTAACAGTTCTTAAATTATATCAGAACGTAGATTAACGGACAACGGATTTAAATCTGTAATTGGAAATGAGTATTTTAATTACAGCTCTGAAATGTCCGTTGAATAATCAGTACAAAACTTGCATACAGCGATAAATAGTTATCACTCTTTACAGGCACGATATAGGTCAATGTCTAACCCTGACACTGATTGTTTTGATTACCAACATTGAACCACAGGTTATCGCGTGTTCGTTTATCTACTTGTACTAACGAGTTAATTCTAGATTAATTACGAAATGTGGCGAAAACAATTCTCATGGCGTTTTGCGTCATTGAACTAACCTAATTAAAAAAAAATAATATACATGGACATACCGGGTGTTAACATTAAGTACTAAATAAGGTGTTCGGAAAAATTAAATCATTTTAACGTGTAACTAAATTATACTGTACAAAATCGCATTTCAAGTGAAAAAGAATAAATTATAATTAACAGTAAGGAGATTTTGAAGTCTATTTCAGATACACGTTACAAGTTAGGTCCAAGGTTGAAATGCTAAAATAGAAATTATAATACACACGGGATTAGGCTATTTTTCACCTTTGTAATTGGTTCGGCCTGCTTTACCAAGGATTGTTAAATGTTAACAGGATAAATTATAGTATTCAAGGCTCTACTTGATTTGTAATTATTTAGATACCTTTGTTCAAGGATTACTCTTATAGACATTTTTAATTTACACTTAGGTTCAGTTTATTTTGTTGATCGTAGAACTTTATATACTTTTACATACATTTATTGTTTCATGAGCTGTATATTTATTATTGTGGTAAGGTGTACACCTCTTGATTATGTTTACTCTAATTATTGTAACAATTATGTATTAGGCTTTTGCTAATTGATATTTCCATGATCGTAACGGTTTTGTATGCGTTATATTTAGTTTTGCATTTAATTATGATATTAAATGCTTGTTATGTTCGTATTTTATACCAATGGTACTTTATTTGTTATTTTTAAATATCATTGAAATGAAAAGAAGCAAAAACTTGAATACTCGTTTATTAAACTTTCAAATTATGAAGCCATTATTTTGAATTCCCTTAGTGTAGACTCAAACCTAATTAATATTTACAGTTCTATAAATTATATTCAGCTTTATATACACAAATGGTGAGATAAACGAGCTTAATTCTACTTTACGCTGCCACAAAATCTAGCTCAGTACCAAAGCGTCAGAGTAGGGTGGGTATGGTGTAGCTAATGATATTAAGAAGTTGTTTATAAAATATACTTCTCGATGTATACCTTCTGGCTTGAATTAAGTTGAAGTCTTCCGAAGCTAAGAACAAAGTAAAGTAAAGAATAAGTAGGGCGCCAGTTGTTAACTTTAATCGGAATCAAGCAACGCCTGAACGACAAGATGTTCACTTAAGATAAACTTATTTGCAATAGGAACTCAGCATCTGGAACTGTAGACCTAAGGAAACCTAAAGAGAAGTAAATTAGGTAAACCGAAGTACAATGAAATCACAACAAGTTAATTCAACAAGTAAGCAGGTATTTATTCAAACACCCAGTAGAATATTCACAAATTGCATAATATCATATAAACAAATAAAATAAAGTAGGTAATAATAGTAGATCCATGTCCTGATTAGGGACGCATTGACAATCAAAAAGGTTACCTGAATTGCATTTTATAGATCAAAGCTAACCTAGAATTATTCGATGATGCCTCGTATATGGCGGATACAGTACAACGTTAACTCAACGGTAAAGAACTTAACATCAGTAAATAAATTACGTAGAACAAAACGTACTATCAAATGACAAGAAAGGATAAGATACATTAATAGAAAAAATAAATTTAAAGAACTTAAAAGCGTTAATTATTTATTAAATGAGCATTGAGAATAATAGCGTCAATTTAATTTACAAGAATCAGTTAATCATTAAAGTGAGAATGGTATGAACACGAGTT
>JAHWXV010691615.1:0-20599 GCA_024586415.1 Phrixothrix hirtus | reverse complement strand
GCAAATCTGTCGATGAATTTCTGCAGCAGGCAGGTTCCTTGCTGACAAAAACCGTATCACTGAGCGAACCTCACACGCGGCGGGTGAGTTGATAGTCTTAGACATTTTGAAAGCACAGCACAGAACCGTACAGGTTACCTACAGAGCTGAAACTGAGCACAGTTGTTCCCGAGGTATTCCGGTATACGACGCACGCGCTCGTTGCGGTATGCGCGCGAACTACTAGTGTCTACAACAAAACGGACCTTACTTAAAAAACACGCCTCGTATATTTAACAAATAACTGAAGAATCGGAACTGTATAATTATAATTCTGATTGCATTCTCTATTACAATTCAATATCAAATTAATTTAATTAAAATAGTGTCATCGTATGGAATAATCAGAATCCTACAATTTTATAAGCATTAAAATTTTCAAGGAAAAACTGTTTGAAGACTGTTTCATTGTCATTACTATTATGAACTGCTACTTTTAGTATCTTATATTACAGCAAGACATCAAAGCCTGCAAATTAACGAATTGTAAGGATAAATCCGAAATTTCTAACAATCTAAGAAAGAGGTTGTAATGCAAAAGATATTTTAGTATGTAATTTACAATGCATGATATAATGTAGCAATCCTTACGTTGCGTATTTCAATTACATGTAAAAAAGAATTATTAAATTTGCTAGATCTTGTTGTCGTTTTCTTTGCTCGAATAAGTATCAGGTCAAACAAAGCAACGTAAGCATAAGAGAGGTACCGTCCAATGCTCTACTTTTACCTACTCTACATATTTAACATTTTGAATTTGTAATTAATACAAATTCTGACGCTCATTATAAATAAAAGTGAAAGATTACCATTACGCCTCTTAAATCGAAACTGTAACGAACCTAAGATAAACTTTAAAGATAGTCTAACTGCGGAATGATAGATCTTATAAGAAGGTTGCCTATTCTGTTTTAAGAAATTTAAACTACCTTGTCATTACACGTACTTTTGTCACCATTGAAATGGGGAAAATTTAAGAGGGATCCGTTGTTTCTAGGGAATTGCATGTAACCGATAAAGCTATAAAAGGAACACAAAATACATATATAAAAACCTGACTGCAAAATCCAGAATTGTTGGTACATGAGATCGAATTTCAATGTAAAGAATTTCCTTCTGTTACTCCAGAAAAGCATAATAAACTTCTTATCGTATACGATACTTCAAAGATTTCACTGCGGTTTATTTTAATTCAAATTACAGAGTGGATATTATAACATAGTAACTTAGTCTTGTAGCATTTTCTCAACAATTATGAAATGACGTTACATACGTAAAGAATCTTCAATGAATTGCTAATATTTTAAAATGACAATTAGATGAATACATAATAGTTTTCAAGCAATACATCGAACAGCCAGTTTAAATTTGACGTTTTTCCCTTTACTATCTACGAACAGCTTATTTTGTTGTTTAATGCTAAATACAATGAAAAAAGAGGTTAGTTCTATAACGTTAAACTTTGAAACAAAATTAAAGTGCGAAAGTAAAGTATTAAACATAATATTACCAATATGTACAATGAACTATAATTTAGAACATCTTTCTATTCACTTTCTTGTTATATTGGCCTGCAGAAGTCTCCGATGCCAATGTCAGCAGTAAACAGCAAGAATTTTGTCATTCTACTTTCCTTGGTAATGTTTTCTAATAGCATTGATGATTCTTTTCGCTGTGCTCATCATGTGACCAACATTCGTAGGAAAGAAGTGCAAATATGAATGTAAAAGGCGATGTTACAATCTAATTCTCGAAAACTGCTAAGACGGGCGTTGGTAGTTCCAGTATAACTTTCCAGTTATTCATTTTCCAAAACGTTTTGGGCTACTTTCTTAAAACCCTTTCAAGTAGTACGCTATAGGTCACTTAGGATCTTTTAAAATTCCATATTTCACATTATTAGGTTAATTAGGGCCCCTTTGACGATCCAATTTTTCATTTTGTCATCATTTATAGTGGGAAATGTTTGTTTGAGGTACTAAAATCCATTTCTTCTTTTATTCGCAATTTTCACTGTTATTTACCAAACCCATTTTCGTTTACAACGGAGGTAAGAAAATTTTGTCATGCTTAACTAATACCGGGTGGATTATATTCTTTTTCCAGGAATATGGTACTCCTATGATTGCCATTATTTTACAATATAATGTTAATTCCTTGTTCTGATGTCCAATCGCAAACGAAATAACAAGTTGCAAACCGCGCAGAATTGCGACAATCCTTATATCAGAACTGATGGTAGCCCTTATGTTTTCTATGATTAATTTGGTCAAAAAGATGTGCTATAGTTTCATAGGAATATTTCATGTAATTAGCATATTCAACCAGGAACGAAGGGTAAATATTTTCGATGTCTAGAAGAATAGTTATGCTGGTAGCCTAATTCAAGCATTAAATTGTCAACGTTATTGCCAAAGGAAAGGTGCTCTTCATCTAAGAAATGCTGTAACATATGCATATGCACATGCATATTTAGGAACAGCAATTTCAATTCATCTAAGCGTGATTCCTGTATCTCTACATGGGCTTTTGATAAGCTTTAAGATTTCAAAGCAGATCATTTAATTTTGCTCGAGTTTTCAAATGTGTTATTGGAATGTTAAAAATTCTTTATCAGGTTTGACAGTTCTGAGGCATTGCTTTATCTGTTTCTGAATCACCTTGTTCTACTTCGGAAACGGCTGATTATCTAGTTACTGGAAAGTATTCTGAGCGATGTACTGAACGAGTTGTAGAACGTAAACTGGGATAAATAATGTTTTTCTTATCATTTTTAGAATATTCTACGGTTTCGGTGCAGGAAAAGTATTGATAATATATGTTTTCTATTGTAATGGTAATATTTCGTTTACCCCAAATTGTGAATTCTGAGCAAACATAATGAGTTATTTATACATCTCCGAGACGTTAATAATAGAAAACAACAGATCCAGCACAAACTGATTCAGGTTGATTTAAATCATCTTCATAATCATGTAATTACGAATTGCTGAAGTATTGTTGAATTAAAGGCTTATAGTTCGCGACGTGCGTGATGTTATGTAAAACGAGCAGAAACTTGTTTAAACCTATTCAAACAAATCAGAGAGCATTTGGTTTCGATTAGTCTTTAGAATTTACCCATCAACAAAGAAAATGTCCACAAATACCGTAAAAATTTATATATGAGGAAAGTTCCTTACACATACTTCTTTAAGAAGGACTTATTCAAGTTCAACAAAATTTTTTAATTTTCCAGATATTTTCCCAGAATAGAAATACATTTTCCTCATTGTGATGGCAAATCTTATATACCCGCATTATAGAAAGATTAGTCCTGACCCCGTGGGCACTAACTGACCTGGTGAGTTTTCCATCATTTGAGAATTTGCGTTCCTAGAGGAATTGCTTCAAAGATTCAAATAAATGGCAAACGTTCGGGGCTAAATCAGGATTGTATGGTGAGTGTGTTATGCATTCTCAGTCAATTCTACTTAATGTTGTTGTCATCAAATTAGCCGTGTGCGGTCTTGCGTTGTCTTGTAAAAGTAAAACTCGCGTGGAGAGTTTTCCGAGCCAATTCTTGCAAATACCTTTATATAATTCATTTTTTAGTAAGTTTATGTAACGTTCTGCATCTATAGTTTGTCTTCGTGGGTAAAACTCAAGCCATGCATATCTCAAAACACCGACGTCAAAACTACCGACTGGTGTAATGCTTTTCAATTCTTTGGGTGGTAGAGAATATTAATGACGTCATTCCTTGTTACATATTATTGATGTTGATATAAAATAATGCACCCAAATTTCGTTACAGGTCAGTATTCACCCGAGAAAATTACTATTTTCCAACTCAGAACGGTCAAATGATTGATAGAGACAGAAACACTACAAACATTTTGATCAAACGTTAATATTTCCGGCACCAACTTACCGCAAACTTTATGAAATTTTAGACGGTCATGGACAATTGCGCTAATACTTATACGCCTAGTTTCTAAAATTAGCGTATCAATACCACGAATATTTACTTTAGTTGTGGATATTGGCCAAACGTGATTATGTAACATACTCGTAATTGAAACATCTTTACTATTTATACCAACCACGTACACGAGGACTTGAAAATGTGTTTTTCGGGTACTGTACGTGCAGTCTTCGCAGAACTTCTGCTGGTTTTATGTATTCATTTATCAAAAACTTGAAAATAATTTCCTATTCCGCGTCCAGCGAGGCAGACTTGCATGATATCTTGTATTGACCATCACTAATAACCTTTGTCAAAACAAAAGCCTATCGAACTTCATAATGATGGCTGCTAGATTTTGGTTGTACACGAATTTGGTTGCTCTTCTAACTATGCATGTCTTATAAAAATGAGTTCCAGGTCAACCTCGAACACCCTCGTATTTGGTAGAAAAGTGTTTTTGAAAATTTCTGAAAATGTTAACGTGGCGGAAGAAAAATGAAAATGTTTTCATAATCTGCACCGAAGAGTATGAATGGTGCCCGTACTATAGTAAAGAAAAGGAAATTTTTGTTGACTGCAGGTTTAAAACTAGGAATTGACTTAAATTTCTGATATTATTTGACGTAATTTCACACTTATTGTGAAAATACTATCACAATTAGGTTAGAGACAGTAAAGCTTTAGAACCATCACATTTAGTTTTTGATATTGATTTAATAGAGGAATATTCGCAATTTTAATTAATAAATTATTTGAGCTTACAATGTAGTTATATGAAAACGCCTCTTTTAGATTGCATAACTATTTCTTGTACATAATATTTCGATATTTACCTTTAAGTACAATATATTCGTAATTTAAATTTTAACTACAAATTGCAGAACCCCTTAATTTGGAAAAAACTTTAAATGTATTTCTACATTAGGAATAATGAAAACACCAACAGTAAGGTATGTTGGCAATAAGCAATGAGCTTATTATCTTTAATGAAGTTCTATGAATAATTGATGACTAGGTAAAATTGACACTGTCATTATATAGTTTTATCCTACAAATAATGCACACAAAACGGTTTTCAAAATTATTAATGTTATTTAGCACCAAATTAGTACACACATAAAGCATGAAACAAAAGTCTCTTCCTTGAATAATCCATATATAAAATATGTATATACCCAAGGCTTTACAATTAATAGTAGTTTCCTAAGCAACATAACTACAACAAGCAAATATCAGTAGGACAGCCCGTTGGACGCCATTGTCCTTTGTGATTAATGGCGATAACGGGTGGTGATGGATCAAAAGATAACGAACAAGGGCGACCAACTTTACACTAAACCTAGTATGCACCAGCGAGATACGCTCTACATTTACATATGTTCGGTTTTTAGTTTAATTTAGCGTAGAAGTCTCATTTTTCCCCTATTATTCACCTCTAGATAATGCAATTTCACTATACTCGCCGTTAAAAACTTGTAATTTGTAAACCCCGAAATTATTGGACAATTCCAGCAATTTATGGACTAGAGTAATTCCCACCTAAAAGACCGCATTATCCCTAGTTGATGGAAAGAGGTCTGCGCTCCGTTAATGAACATTATCCTATATTTTAAACGCCACAAATTGACAGTGATTGAAACAATTGGGATAGATATGCAAATAGACGTACTTGTCGGCAATACTCTTCAATTATGTAGGTTACAGGTGGCTTAATTTAAATGAAGCACATAAAAAAACTGAAAATGTGTGACATTGTTAAAAATTTTAGACAGTATAACTAATTTTTGTACAAGAGTTTAGCTAAATATTTAGCAATCATGTACATTTTATAAACAATAAGATGAATTGGTTTTAAACTATGTTTATTATACATGTAGTTTCGTATTTAGAAACTTATATTCTACATGATCACCATACTTACCAGGATTCCCCATTGTGTATAAAATAAAATAAATCAATACTTTTTTATCCATTACCCTAACTACTTGGAAAGAATTTAATTTTTTGTTTTAATTTAAAATCATCAACTTCTTGTTTAATTAAATGTGCAAATTTTCCATTAATAATTTAAATTAACTCTTTGATCCCCAAGACTTAAGAAAGAGATAAATTAGGAACATCTTTAAAGCTTAAAGGCCTTTGTTAATTATCCCTCTAGCCACTAAGTTCTTTTTAGTAATACAGCTAATAATAAGGAATATTATATTCGCAATAAAATCGGATTTTTAATATAACTCAGTGTGCAGATTGTTCTCATCCAACTATTGCAAATGTAGTCCGATAAACTCATTTATATCAATATACGCCCCATATGTGCTTCTATAATGGACTTTCGAAATTGCTTACGTATCTCGGATTTGTTGCTGAAATCGTTGTAAACTGGGTGTATTGTATGGATAGTTCGAGGTATAGCTATCAAATTTAATATAATTGTTTTTAAAACGGGACAAAATCAGATTTTGATTCCCTTAAATGTATTTTATCGAATCAAGCGTTATGTTTATTTCATGAGAAATAGTAAAACAAAAAGACTCCTTATTTTTAACGTCTTCTCGTTTTCTTAAGGTGTATTTGTATTCTAAAAGGGTGAACTGCCTAAAAAGTTCTTTACTAACGCTAAAGCTGGGATAAAAGACGGAAGAGTTTTTCTACTCATTTAGACGCTTATTTCTACCCGCATACACAAACAACGCGGACTAGCGACAAGAAATCCTTTACCTAAACTTAATGATGCAGGATCTACACCAATCTCTCGGGAAATGCAATTTTTAATTTGAGGGAAATATAATGTTGGGCCAAAACGGTCTATTTAATTATTCAATATTTGTTGACAGAAAGTTTTAATTAAATATTACAAAAGAAACATTCAAGTATTAATTTGACTCTGCATTGTTAGTCAGCTAATTATTTTGATATAAGATAGACAGAAAATCCTAATCAACAAATATCTTTCGGATTTTATAAATCTTTCTAAGGAATTTTGATTTTAAAAACTAAATAAGTATACAGTGCATTTAAATAAGGTAACAATATTAGCAATTATATTTGTTATGAACCACCCAATAAGATTTTCTGGACTTATGTGGATTAATCTAAAGTTATAGTTTGGATATGCATGTAATTAGATGAATCACGAGTTAGTTAGTTAGTTCTAAACTTAATATTGGCATGCAAAGAAATATAAATATAAAATTTATATAAAAAATAGAAATAAATGATTAGCGTGAAATTATAATTACTTGTAAGTGAATTAAAGAGTCCAAATAAATAATTAAATAACTGAAATGTATTACGTTTGATGTCAAAAGTGAATTTAATTATATTTCAATTGGCATCCCGCAACAAGGTAAATAAATAAAATTAAATAAGCAAAACCGGGTTAATTTAAGTGTTTGTACAGGCAAGTCACAAGAGTTAGAGATTAACATATAGAATTTCTACTGTAAATGTTGCAAAAAATGTAGAATAAAATATATTCCGGCCAAGAAGGTACGAAATCATATCAAAATAAAGTATAAGAGGAAATCAAGTCGAATCAAGATGAATTACAACATGAAATCACAAATACATTAAAAGAAGGAATCGGAGATGTCACCAATAATATGACGACAACGTACGAAGATATGGTCTAAAAGCTACACCTTCAGTTTATTTTTTCAGGTATGACCAAATAAGGAAGTATGCCAAAGCAAGTAACAACCTAAATTCCTCATCTACAACGGAAGGAAGTTAATCTACAGCAGACCATGTATTTTCCCGCTATAGAAGATGCGATGTGAAATGCAAGAAAACATAAAAGTTTACAAATATGACGGGAAAATAACTGTTAGGTCCATTCACTAAATCGAACAAGTTGACCGCGTTGATATCGAATTAACCTAGGAACGTTTTAGTTATTTTAAAAACTGTATTAGACGAACTACCAATAATTTTTACTACCTGGCTCCAATATTGGAAATTTAATATGGAGATTAACACTTGCAGGAAGGTTACTGTATCCAGTTAAGAAATAGAGTTCAGAAAATTGGAGAAAACCATCAGAGACTTGAAACCGAAATAATTGTAGAAAATCTTCGAGAGTCAGAGACAGCAGGCATTGTGATTATCCCGCACAAAACATCTTGCTAGTGCATTAATTTTATAGCAACCAAACAAATAGCTAAAAGTCATGCTCATGCACAGATTATGGGAGAAGTTCAGAATAACATTGAGAGCCCGAAAGAAACACTTTTACGAATATTTAAGTCACAAAAATCAACTTGATGAAGTCGACGATATTGAAAATTAAATAGAAATTACATAGAGATGCAGTTCCGCCAGTAAAACAGATCACTGGTAAAACTAAATAGGATCGATATCGAAGAGAGGAACATCGATCTCTGCTTAGCACGTTCCGTAATTCACTATCGACTGGTGCCAATATAACATAAACTCGATAGGGTATAGAAGGATTTAACCATCTCAGAAACAGATTGCTATGTTGTTGGACAATGAGGCAATGAAAACAATAGTCTAGGATGGAAATCTACCAGTTTCACAGCTCCGATAACGAACAGCTAGTAGAAATCATGCAACCGTGCATTGTAGAATTATGACATATTGGAATTGGTTGTGGAGATTATAATGCTGACATTTGAATGCATATTAAATTTAATCAACGGTAACTTTCGAGTCAACAACTATGAGACGGCCATGTGATAAAGATAAGCCTTGCTGAATAAGTGAAACAATAGATATGGGCGGGCCGGATGAAGCTTTATGAGAGGGATGCCTAAAGGCCCCGGAAGCTTACCAAGATAGTTTTGTTCGAAGAATTTTAGCTAGAGAAATTGTCAGCTCTTGTTGTTTTAGAGTTACTAGTAAAATATTCGATAATAAATATGCACTACCGTGTACATTAGTTGCCCAAATAGTTGAGTAGGGCAAGAATTAATTAAAGTTAGTATTGTACAGTAAAATAAATTAAAATAGGAATAGTGTTTTATAAAATTGTCCTAGAAATTTTATTAAATGGAGCATTGGAAATAGGTATAAAATTTAATCAGTAAAATTATTCATAGCTACAAAGTAATTAAACCAACGTCAATTATTTTAAAACGCTGTTAAATCATATAAATACACGTATCAAAGTTAATGGAAGGTCATAACTTCAGCAGTAAGAAAACAGAAATAAGCACACAAATAATTAATATACAACATTCTAGCATTGAAAGCTTGTAAAGTAAGTAATTGAGCCACTATGGAAGGAATGCAGCACTATCAGGGGACTGACGCGATATATGAGGTCATGGGGAAAGAAACACGCGGATTCCGTGGGAAAATCAGAGTGGTAGGTAATCAGATATTAGTGACATAGGTTGTGAACCGAAGTAATTGTTTCGGAAGTGTCTTTTGTCTTTATTTTAGGTCATCAAAACTGCCCTTGTTGAAACCCTAATGTACCCGCCAAGCCAAGATCTGAGGTAGGATTTCCAAAGCAATTGAGATAAATAATTCAACAGGAATTAGGCAGCAACATTTTCCTTTATTATCTATCCGCAGGATTATCAACCAAATTGGACGATAAGGGAGGATTTCCACTCTTAAAAGGCAAACAAGAACCACCTTAACTGTAAGTGATACCTGAGTTATTTTATATCTGAAAAGAGGGTTTCCGTATATGCAAATAATTTTCCTCTTTCGTGGAACAAATCTGGTTTTTGGTTAACATAAAGTAATAAAGAGGGATCTTTATTTCTGGATCTATTTGATTGTGTGAAACAAATTAATTACGAACTTTTACTATTAAATGGTTCAATGAACATTCTTGATGTTAGAAATTTAAACTAGCAATTTTTAATTTATTAAGACCCATTATTGATGAACCTAACCATTGTATTATATTAATTTAGTTTGTTTAATGAAATAATAGCTTACGAGGTACCTGCAAAATGTATGCTTCTTATATACTGTATTTGTCTACCATGTCGTTAACGCAAGCAAGATCCTCTTTCATAAATAATTCTAAACCACTCCTTCTGGCCTATTTGGGGTATTTTGATCTTGTTTAATTAATAAATGAGAACCTCCATTACGTTGACTAATATTTAAATTGTTTATAGGATGCAAGGCAATCCTAGCAAGAGACTTGCTATATTAAAGTGTTAAAGTCGAAAAGTTAATTATATAAATCCTTGTGCTTTAATTTCAACAACATAAATCTTACCTAAACTTATAAAAATATAGTGCCGGTACAATAAATTAAATACCGATCCAGTAATTTGCTAACAAAAAGGAAGTGATGTAATTTGTCAAAGTCAAATTTAAAACCTTCATAATAGTATAATTTCTTTCAATTAAATCATTAACAGTATATAACGTAGTCTACTTCAATACCCATCATTTATTTAATAACTTATATTCAGTAAAGTACATCCCAAATTGTTGTACAACATCAATTGAGACTGAAGTTCTTATAGACATCTTACAATACTTTTAATATACAAGGCGTATCAAAAACTTCATACTCCCATTATATTTTTGTTAATTAACAGTATATGTGAATCGATAACTTACGAGAACAGGGGATTCAAACATTAGTACTCCATAATATACAGGAACCGTCGTAAATAGTGAGCACTTGTTGACTAGCAAAATTCCTTTGAGCTTTATCCCTTGTCTGCATTACTGTAGGAGTGTCTGCCTCTATTCTAAATGTCTCCACAAACATTACCTGGTACCAGTATTTGACTCTAGAACGGTGACGCTCAACTTTACTGATTTTGCTATACCCGTGTTCAGCCTCAAAATGCGCATGAACCCCGACTTGTTTCACTGTAGGTTTGCCGGCCATGGTTGAATACTCGTGATTTTACTTACCACATGCGTTATTTCTAATTCGACCTGCGACACAATATTGGTTGGGGTCAAGCAAATGATATCCGTGCGACTGACGAACGTCAGTGGTTTTTTCAGATTTCATTGATGAAGTATATTGAATTGATGTTGTTCGCATTAATGTCATTTATGGTATATTACATGAAGAGCAATGAGAATACCGCCCCTGCAAAATATGTATAATAGAATGCGTGGCTGTCATGAGTAAAGAAAGCTAATGACTTTCTCTATTGTTAACTTTTCAAATTAATTCCAGGCAGTTCCAGCCTATCCCTTCAAAAGTATCAATGACCTAAGGGAAGGGATTTTTACTTTAAGGGTACAATTTGTGTCATTTATTTTGGATGGGTTAAAATCCAGTTAGATATAAGCAATAAAATGTATTAAATAAACATATAAATACGCCAATTCAATTTGCATTGGCGAGTTCCAGCTCATGTTATTCAAATACTCTATTAAATGCATTGCGGCGTCAAACTATTTTAAAATAGAAATTCTTAATTATATAAATTACTAAAATGTTTCTTTCAATTTTTGGGATTGAAACGAATATTATTTGCAATTCGGCACTTGTTGAATTTATTAATTTGTTAACTTCACTCAGGTAAGATGTTTTCTGCGTCATTTTAATGTTGGTCTTTTTGATTGGTACAATTTCTCATTGGAAGGATGTTTCGGAAAAGAAGGAATTTTCTTCGTGCGGTTTCAATTGAAGGTAAATAATTTCTTGTTTACAATTGGGCATGCGGATTTTGTGATTGCTAATTAGGAGGTCTTTGTTGGACATACTCATGCAGGTTGATGTGGCAAGAACTATTTTGAAACTGCTACCATTCCCAGTGTCGCGACACTAACTTACTTCCACGTTTTACGACGTTAACACTTGTAACTGCTGGATCGGATAAGATCAATAAGATGTTAATTTTTGTGAAGTTAGTCTTTAAATAAGGATATGGAGTAGACCTTGACAACCAGGCTCCTTAAATGTCTTCACCAATGATATTTATTAATTTTGAAAACTATGACTGTTACGCTTTAGATAAAATACGTTATAATTCACACGTTTCGTTCAATTCCCCATATTTTTGGGTTCTTTATTGTACATGACTATTTAAAAATATCATAAGCTATACATTCCGTTCTTCAACTTAGAAAAGGTGTTTCTAAAACTTATTGAATTTGCAAATCTTATTATATGATTATATTCTAAGGAAATATTTAGTTGATACCTCAAACTCGATTTACTTAGTATTTGCTTATGCGGATTACAGATGTTAATTAATAATTAATATGTAATCAACACTAAACTTCGTGTCATACACGAGTCTACAAGTAGCAATTGGTGCCAAGAGCAAAGGGAGAAATTCGCCAATTCTTTGAACGATATGCTGATGTCTTCGCTACTCAAGATCGGTTCCAGGGAAGAAGAGACGGAATAGCACACAAAATAGATGCCGAAGATACCCAGTCGACACGTTAACAATTAGTAAGGCTGCCTTTATCCCAAGCAAAAAAGCCGAAAAAATAATTCAAAGATATGGCGAAACAACAGATTATTCAAAAGTTCATCAGTGCATATGCATGATCTGTTGTACTTGCTAAGACGAAAGGTCGCAACACTGATTATGTATAGGTTATTTTAGTTTAAACAATTAAACAATCCTAATGAATAGCTACCCTCTGCCCAAGTTTAATGTCACATTGGATGCATTCCCCGGCTCCAGGCGATTCAACATATTAGATATGATAGGTGAACATTGAAAAGCTAGTAAGGATCCCGAGCATCACGAGAGGGCGATATTTACTATTGAATCAAGACCTTGGCAATTTACTGTAATGATTTTGTAGCTGTACAATACTCCAGCGACATTTGAAAAATTAAGATAGCTGGTCTTGAGAGGGCTGTCTTGGTAAACGTGTCCAGTTTATTTGATTGTTGAAACAATAAACCGAAATCTATTCGCTGATCATATAAAAAAGTTTTAAGAGGTATTTTAAATATTACGTAGTGTTCAACTATAACAATCCAAAAGGTATAATCTCTTCCAAGGGGAAGCTAAGTACCCTGATCACGTGTTTTTTGAAAAGGGAATGGCAGTGATAGACAAGATCTGGGTAATATGAGAATGAATACAGCCCCAGATAAACATGAATTATAAAACTTTTCCAGGTTATGTACCTAATATCGCCAATTTTTGCATGGATTTGTAGATATTGTTAAATCAGCTATGAAACTTAACGAAGAAGACCAACCTTATGGCGTAATAGCTATCAAGTATCATCCGAAGGGCTTTAGAGGGTTTTGGTAACTGAAGCTGTACCTAGTTGTCCTAGAATGAAGGGAATGCGTGTCTTGGACCAAAATGCAGGTGTCGGTTCAGAGGTGTCCCGTCATAGGTTATGAAATGACAGGAGAAATTAAATGCATATTTCAGCAAACTATTGCCAATAGCATGAAGATGTCGGGAAAATTACGAAGCTGATACAATAAAACACACCAATACAGTGATGGGCGATATTAATGCCAAAATAGATAATGAGAGATACTTAAGCTTATTTGGTGATTACAGATTGGAGAGTAAAATGAAAGAGGAGATAGACTACTAGAATTCTATTATAAACTTGAAATTATAGTACCCAATACTTGACTTAAATTGCTCCCTAGCCACCTCTTACACCATAACACCAACAGAGTAGTACACAATCAAATTGATTATATTTTAATCAATCATAGATACCGCAACTCTGTCAAAACCACAAAAACCTATCAAAACGCTAACACAAACAACGATGACGACCCAATAGTAGCAAAAATACGTACAAAAATTAAAGTATTAATAAAAGCAAAATCAAAACCTGGACCCAGTACTCCAAGTTAAAGAATAAAACCATTAATGAAGACGTTACCACATACCACATAGGATCTGTCTGAAATAAATCACGCAAATATAATGTCATCACAGTATTCAAATAATACAATGGAATCTATCAACAAATATTAATCGATATCGTTAAAGAAAAATTCCCAAAAATGTTTAGAAGGTCGATGAAAGACTTGATCACACCAAAAATTTTAAATATAATAGATGAGAGAAGAAAATATAAATATAACATTACCATGGAATGTAAGCTACAGAAATAAAAAAAAATTAAACAAGCAAAATATATATGGTTAAAAGAAAACTATATGGAAATAGAGCAGCAACAAGAAAATCATGATTGTTTTAGTATACATGAAAAGTAAAAGGGTTTACATATAATAATCAAAATTCACTGAACATCCTCTAACTAGTGGTATAGGACAATCAATACAGAACACCGAAACTAAGATAAGAGAGTGAGATAGAGAGATATATTGGAAAGTTATTTGATGATGACAGAAGGGAACCGATCCTAGATGATAACATAAAGGGCCCCAAATAACTCAATATTGAAATCAAAAATGCAATCGAGCAATTAAAAGACGATAACAGTTCGTGATCATATAAAATTTAACCAGAACTCTTAAAACGCGAAGGCAATATCCATTTGTTTGATGCTCTGCTCAATCAAATGTGTAATACACGACAAATACCGGATTAATGGCTAGAAACCATCTTTATACCCATGCTTTCAAAATTCCGTTAAGAATGACACAACAGACTACTGAATGGATGCAAAACAGGAATTGGAGATGATCAGTTTGAATTCTGAAGCTTTATTCAGTCTCCAGGTACTCTGTCAAAATTACCATAACTAACCAAAAGATATCGTCTATTACTCCGTTTTGTCAAGTTTGACAAAGTTTGCGGCCGAGTCAAACACGCAAAGTTGCTGGAATCCTTACACGATATCGGTTTAGATGGAAAGGACCTAAGATCGATAAAAAAACGTATACTGACACCAAAGTGCGAATATTAGAATAAATGGACAAATATGCAGGAATATAAATATCCATCAATTGCTCAGTTTAGGAATTTAGTTGACCAAATTATAAGACGGAGTGAATGGCCTTAAGGATATGAATCATACAAATGCTGATGCTTTGTCGAGAAGGACTTGTCCAGAATACGGCAATCACAATTCTTGGTTCAAATCAGAACTTGAAGGACAGTCCAAACGTATCACTCCTGGTAACGATCATTGGGAAACAATAACGCTAAGTAAAGAAAACAATTAGGATCTGAAAACGTTTTAATATCGAGGATTGAAGGTCTGAGACCTGCATGGCAAGAAGTTCTTAAAACAGATTGAGCCCAATGGGTTATTTGCATATCTACGACGTTCGTCTAAATAAATGGCAGGAAAATAAAGTTGGATCGGAAAAACGGGTGCACATGATGATCTCAATGAATAAAGTGACAAGAGTTTGCGACAACTAAACGGTGCTCCACTAGGATTGCATATGTGTGTAAACAGGACATCGGTAGTTATTAAGGAACAATAAAATTCTATTGGGTGAACTGCAAGGAAGACGAACCGAAAGTATGAAGCTTGTGTATCGGGGAACAGCTTACTTAGAAGATCTATAGCGCCCATGGCACAGTATAACATAAGAAACCGAGTCGAAAGGATAGCAATAGATATTTTAAGCTCATTTTTGGAAACAGAAACAGAAAATAAGTGGCATCTCGATGACAATAGAGTATTGTGGCAATTAGGACGCAACATACGTTCTACTAAATTAGGAGGCAGTTACAGTGGCTGAAAAAATTGATGAAGGAGCTCTTTAGAGTTTTCGAATTCTATTCTAATTCTATTACGACCATAGACAACACCCTGTGCCGGGCCTATATCAAAGTCTGTCAATTGTTAAAAATAAGGAATGCCAGAGCTACTGCACTTCAACCGAAATCACATGGAATGATAGAGTATATAATTCCGACCATAGAGAAATGTTTGCCTAAGGTTGTCTCAAAAGATCGACGAGATTGGAATCAATACCTATATTTGTTTCTAAGCCAAATTCCAAGGAAAGTTTTGTCTAGGCGTGAGGTAGGCTTATCAAACGGTCTAAAACTCGATTACAACCCGTAGAAGAAAAGAATTCCGGAAGTCATTATGTTGAGAGCTTTCAATAGAAGCTAAATTCTATACATAAGGAAATATGCGATAAAATTCAAATTGCTAGTGATGAAATCAGGTTTCTGTATGGTGCAAATCCTAAACCTGGAGGATTTCATCGCAATAATTTGGTATAGTTATATCAACCTCAGCGATAACGAGGATTATCACTTAAACTTCACCAAAGTTGGAAAGGCCCGGTTAAAATTATAACAGATACCAGCGACGGAATTAATTGATTATGAAACTACCCAAAACAAATCTCAATGTTGTACACATGAATCGGTTGGCTTTAGGTGCTAGTAGGAATATAAACTAAGAACAACTCGAGGTTGTACAAAGCGAGCTCAATGGCGAAGAAGGAGATTTAATAGGATGCTTCTCAGCATCCTGCAAAGCTCAATGCGGTGCTACCTCGGAACTGTTCAAAAATGTCTTTGACTTATCGAAAGAGTAAATTTTGGCGTATAGTGTTGCAAAACAACCACGGATGTCTGGTGGTATTGATGCTGAATTTAGGAGGGGACGCGGTGTGGTAGAAAAATGCCGTTTCTATGAATTACTCAATAACAGAATCATTCTCGTTTTGTCCTATTGATACGTATTAGTAACGAAATTTAATTCCTTTAGAGGAAATAATTTTAGAGCACCGAGCTGATAGCTTATATACTTTGATAGCACACTCCCTAGTCTCCGCTCCACTAGAGCCGTTCTAGGCCTAAATACAAATTTATATGTTATATTTATGGCGTATAAAAGAATGTCGCCTTGAAGCGTGGGTGTCAAGAACACCGTTTCCGCAGGTTAGTTTGCGTGTAGTAAAAGCCGAATAATTTACCACTTCAAAATCTTTTCCTTCTTCGCATATTACTCTGTTAGATATTTTTGTAACCGTGTTGTAGCAGTCTAGGAATGCTACAACCGCAGGTCGATCTGCGTATAGCGGCTTAAGAATTGTACAACCGCAGGTCGTACTGCGTGTCATAAAAGCTGACTGTCTTATTATTTATGATTATTTCCCAATCTAGGTTACATTATCGCTCTCAAATTTTATTATGAGACCCAACTCTTCTTCTTTTCTCCAATTTGATTCCTATCTTTTTTAGCTTTTTCCTCAATAATATATTTTGCTCCTAATACTTTGGAAATATCACATTTCTTGTGTTATCTTGATTTCTTGACTTTTGAACACGGTATCAGTGGGGATATTTCTTATTTATTTTACTTTATTGCTAGAATTTACTCCTTTCACGGTGAAGTTTACGAATATTTGGTCTTACTTTTGGCCTCGAATTTACTTCGGATTATTCTCGCATTTTTAATGCCATCCAGTAAAAGTACTATGGCGTGTCTTTTCTCTTTATGTGACTCGGGGACGTCCGTTATATGTCATTTAATTTTTCTTGACTTTTTCAACTTAAAGCCAATTATTTACTGTTAAACGGTATAGAATAATCCATATTATGATTTAAATTAGTTTTTTACTTTGCTTCTGAACAGTTTGGTCGTTTCAATTTATTGCTATTTGTTACTTTGAGTAAGTTAGGTTTAATATTTTCTTTAGGTCACTAGTCGTGCGATATTTGATTTACTTTTGGACTGCTTTACTTTGGATGAAATAGTACTCAAGAGTTTCTGTCTGCTAGTAGTCTTCTTTTTAGTTCTTGTGTTTTTAAACACGCTTATCTTGGTCACTTTGTATTACTTTTGTTGATCAAACAATCTTAAAGAGAGCAGCAACAAACTTAATTTGCTACTTGTTACTTATCTTGTAGACATAGTATTCTTATTTTTAGACTTCCCTTCATTGGACTTTGTTCATTCTATGAAGTTTTCTAGTTAGTGTTTTAAACTCTTTTAATAACTGCTATCAACTTGAGTAAGCTGTTTTGTTGTAGTTGGTTTTAAATTACCATCGTCGATGAAGAACTGTCTGTTCTAAACGGCTTTGACCTTAACTTGTAATGTTGTTCGTATTTTTGTTTACCACTGCAGATGTGGATTCGAGTTTATTTTTCATAGTTGGTGGTCAAAAAATATCTTGCGTGTTGGTTAACTTTTATTTGGTTTAATGACAAAATATTGCTTATGCATCGATGTCTCTTCTTAGTTGTTTTGTTTGATAAGGGGGGGGGGGCGACTCTGTAACGTTCTAATTTCGATTGCTAACATAATTTGACGTCGTGTTTAGGTATCCAGTTATTTTCTACAATTACGGGATACTACAATTTGGATCTTAATTTAGCACGACAACTTGTCTATCAATATAAAAATAAAGTACTTAAATACGTTACTAGGACTAGGAAGGGCTTTTATATTGATAATAGTCCCCTAAATAATATCTTTTAGACGTTTCTCTAAGATAATATTTTTTGTATTTTCCGCTGAGTTTTAAGTGGAAATTTTAACAATCCTTTTCATTAGACTTACTACACAAATAGTAATAACGGTCAACGTAAATCGTATTGAGGATAGTAGTGTTCTTTATTTAAAACATTTATTGAATAGCGTAAGATCTGTAAATCTAGACCAGAACAACTTGTACTAATTAAAAACTCTTTTCTCTTCTAGCGTTTCTATAATAGGTCGTAATATCGCTTATCTGATATACGATTTTTACGTACTTTCTGACGCTTCTATCTCAAATAATTTATTGCTAAGAAAAAAAGTCTCGTTAACTGAAAAAGCTGTGAGAATTAATATGTCTGGTTCCTAACACGACCTGGATAACTATCGTGTCTAGTCATGATAACTCTAACACGTTCTTAAATACAATTAGTTAATCCATTGATTTTATATAAACAGATTGCTTATGCCTATAGTAAAAATTGGAAACCGAAAAATGCCGGCGAACACCAGTGGGCAGCACTGCTGCCCATTAATTTGCCGGCGATCACTAGGTGGCTCTGCATTCACGGTCTACTTCATTCTAAGTATGTTATTACTCGCGTTAGTAATACGAACACGCCGAAAATACTTGTATGTGTATGTATACTTATTAAGTTCAACCAAAACGATTGTTTTCATTATGAAGTCATGAATGAGTTTACAATTTTTTTAATTTTACAAATTATGCCACAAAAGTAATAACCTTTTTTATATTAAATTATTCACGGTTTTAATTTGTTCGGTACTTGTGTACAAATGTATATAAAATTAAAACAAAGAAAACTATTTTAATTACTAATTAATAACCTACTTAAAATATAGCAATTTAAATTAGTTCACAAAAAGCAGTTAAAAGGGGTAGGTATGTACCTAAGTTTACCAGACGTTTAGATGCGCTGTTTATTTTGATTTTATAAAATTATGATCATCATCTTGGTGAAGATGCATTAAACTATTCCCAGTCTAATATAGACAAACAAGCAGACCCTTAAAAATTCGAATATTGGATGCTAAAATATTTCAGAACCTTTTAAACAATCACATATTTCGTTAGTTTCTTCTAGTGTAGTGTTATAGTGTTATTTCTAATTAATGTAAATATAATCCGCAATGCCAGGAAATATTTTCCAGTATGCAGGATGCAATAAAAGACAAAAAAATTCGCCAAATATTAAAATGTACAGATTTCCTACTAATGATAATACGCGTTTGCAGAAATGGACAGTAAATTCAGGTAAATTAATTTAGTTCCTTGTAAAATGCATGCCGTAGCATATATACAGTACCTACAGCTTAAATAATGTAGCTTATAAAAAAGTACACATTACTGGGAAGAAAATGTAGATAATAAACACATAGACGAAAAGTAGATAAACCTTAATAATTTATAACGGTATCAAGAATTATTCCCTAAAATTAAAAGGAAATTTTAATAAGCAACTTATGCATATTATAAACAAAAATCGATATGATATTCAAAATTTAGCTCACACAATAAATTAAAAAGTTTAACTCTAATATCGCATAGGATATCCTTGTTGTTTTAGAACCGCTCTTAATCGTTTGGGCATTGATTCGATTAATTTAAGGGTATAGCCTGGAAGGATTTTGTCCCATTCCTCGAAAAGAGGTAGAAACACACATAACCGGGACGTGCCCGGACCGGAGCGCAGCTGTCACACGTCTGTATCTAAAATATATAATAACACTGGCCAACACGATTTTTGCTGACTTCAAACTGAGACTTATTTTTTACTAATTTTGGTGCGCTGATTCCGAAAATCATATTGGTTTTTACTCATCGCGTTAAAATTTTGCGCTATACCATATCTTCCTTTTTGAAGAACCATTAAAAGCCACAAAGTTGTTGACTCTGATATAGAATAAATTAAGTTCAAAATTATAACAATTTATTTATTTAAGTACGGAAATTACATACATAAAGATTCAGGCAATAATTAGTTAAAATCGCAAAAGTATTTATAAAAAAATAACAATAAAATTGAACTCATATATTTCAAGGAATAAATTTCCGCTTGTAGCACTTTCTGCTGTACTACCTGTTTTGGCAATCTCTCTGAATGCCCCAACAATAGTCAGCCATCATGTGAGTATCCCATCGTCCTTGGTACTGATCTTCCATAATTTTTAAATCTTGATGAAATCTTTCGTCTTGTTCATCGCTTACCGCACCTAAATCTTCTGGAAATCTGTCAAGATGACTGTCGAGGAAATGAAGCTTTATACTCATGTTGCAACCAAGGCGGTGGAAATTTTTAAGCATTGTTTCCACTAAATCTTTAT